>OZ010593.1:17289881-17354881 GCA_963932145.1 Acanthosepion lycidas | reverse complement strand
ATTTTATAGTATTCTTGATTTTTGGTTGGTTTTCTTTTCATTTATCCTGAGTTTAAACATCTGTTTCGTTTATTCATCTTTTGTATATTCTCCCGTGCCATCTTCAAATTCCCTCTTTCTTCATATCGATTTCTTTCTCAGCCATTTTGAGTCTTTCCTCTCACTTCGTTTATTTCAAATTTTTCTAGTTTACTTGTTTCTTTCATATTCCGTTTTTGATTAGAATTTTGTTTCTCCTTGTTTGTCTATCTCTATCTGTTTCTTTCTTTCTTTTAATTGAACTCTTTCTTTCTTTCTTTCAGCTGCAATCTTTCTCTCTTTCTTTCTTTCTTTCTTTCTTTCTTTTAGTTGAACTCTTTCTTTCTTTCTATTGCACTCTTTCTATATTTCTTTAATTTAGCTGCACTCTTTCTTTCTTTTTTCTTTCTTTCTTTCTTTGTACACTTTCCCTCTTTCTTTCTTTTAGTTGTACTCTATCTTTCTTTCTTTCTATTGCACTCTTTCTATATTTCTTTATTTTAGTTGCACTCTTTCTTTCTTTCTTTCTTTCAGTTGCACACATTCCCTCTTTCTTTCTTTTAGTTGTACTCTATCTTTCTTTCTTTTTTCATTTGCATTCTTTCTCTGTCTCTCTTTCTTTCTGTCAGTTGCAGTTTTTCTCTCTTTCTTTCATTTTTTCATTCCTTCTTTCAGTTGAACTTTTTCTTTCTTTCCTTCAATGTTACGTTTTCTTTCTTTCTTTTCTTTCTTTTCTTTCTTTCTTTCATTAATACTCTTTCTTTCTTTCTTTCTTTCTTTCTTCGATATTTTCCTTCCTTCCTTCCTTCCTTCCTTCCTCCTTCCTCCTTCCTTCCTCCTCCCTTCCTCCCTTCCTTCCTTCCTTCCTTCCTTCCTTCTTTCATTCTTTTTTCATTTATTCCTTGTATACTCCTGTCTGGAGTATATTTAGGTAAATATTTTTATACAGATTATAACTCTGATCATTTCGATAAATTCAAATTGGCCGCTGACGTCAAAGACGATATGTTTATAACTGGGGCAAGGAATGGTTTTTTAATTTAATGCCTCCAAACCAAAACAGCTCTCTATTAATCATTTGATAGACTCTTCTCCCTTCCATCAGCATGGTTGATGCTAACCTCCAGGGGAGTGACACGTTGCGCATTCTCGGTCTTACATTGTTGGCTAAATTGATGGGGGAGATAGGCTATATTGAATCCATTGATGGATCAACTGCTAAAATCGTTGGTTCACTTTATCGGGTTAGACAGTTTTCCTCTCCAGAATTTATCCTATATATCTATCTATATCATTCGTCCATGCTTTGAATTTTGCTGTCACATGGGGTTCGGTTCTCCTGCTATATATTTAGAGATTCTTGATAAAATCCAAAGAAGAATCAGCAATATTATAGGTAGTGTCCTGGCGTCTCAGCTTCAGTCACTTTCCCATCGTTGTAAAGTTGCTTCCTTCTGTCTTTTCTATGAATAATCTCATGGTAATTGTTCAGAAGAGCTCTTCAGTATTGCAGTATTATTATTTTGTTTAGTTTCTTGTTAATAGATTTCTATTCATATTGTAAATACTCATTGGGGGTTGTTTTAAATTGTTGTTTTATTACCCCCC
Organism: Acanthosepion lycidas; assembly: GCA_963932145.1. Taxonomy (NCBI): domain Eukaryota; kingdom Metazoa; phylum Mollusca; class Cephalopoda; order Sepiida; family Sepiidae; genus Acanthosepion; species Acanthosepion lycidas. Next base: position 17,353,255 of record OZ010593.1, on the reverse strand, counting down.
CCAAAACAGACACTAAATTGTATATGGGGTCTAGTTACGTTTTTCATAGAGATAATGAGGTATCATGGTGGATGTAGTAAAAATGGTAAGTAAGAATGCATTGTTTTGGTGTAAGGAATATTGTGGTATGTTTGGGCCAGTGTTTGTAGCTAGCTAAGTTTAAAGTTAAGACATCCCCTATTTTTGGCCTTGTGCCACACTTTTGGTTTTTGAAGCGGAAATAAATATCGCTCTTCACTATTGCCCTTAGACGTTATGAAATTATGCGCAATACTAGATTTGCAAGAAGGTCACACCAATTTAAGTTGAAATGGTTAGATGTAACCGCAAGTTGTATGCTAATAGTTTCTTTTCTCGCAACTTCTCGCTTATGGAACTCTTTTCCGGCTCCATGCTTTCCTGCCAACTTTGATTTTCAAAAAGGAAAATCAGCTGTGTTCTTGATTACTTTTCTGTTGTTCTCGCTCCTTAGTAATGATTGTCATTTCTAATTCTTCTATACCCAGTAAATTCTTGTGCCTTACTGGATTTACTGTCTTGCTGAAGGTGAATTCGATTTTTAATTTAGTATTTGTATTTCTTTTTTCTTCCTGTTTACTTCACTTTCATTTATCTTAGTTTTTTCATTTATTTCAAATTAGGTTTAGATTTTCTCTTTTCATTCTTTCTTTCTTTTTATATTTCAAATTATTTCTTCATTCTTTCTCGTGACACTGATTTCGGGGGTTTTGCTTTTCTTCAGGCAAATTTATTCATTCATCTTTACTTTTTTTTTCATTCGTTTTTATCATTCGTTATTACTTTCCTTCCATTTATTCCACGTATTTTTTTCGTTTTATTTAGTTATTGTTTTCACAGGATTTCTTACTTTTTTTTTCTTTCATTCTTTCTTCTGTAATACTTTGATTCTATTTATTCATTCATTCTTTTTTTCTTTTACTTGTACATTTCTTTATTTTCTTAACTTTTCATTTATTTATGTTTTTTTCCTTCTATTTATTCCAGGTTTCCGTTCATAGTTTCTCCCGTTTTATTCATGGTTTGATTGTTTCTTTCTTTATTTTAATTCCTGTTATTTTTCGTTCATGTCTTTCTTTCAATTCCTTTTCTTTTTTCTTTCTTTTAATTCCTTTTCTTTCTTTCTTTCTTTCTTTCTTTCTTTCTTTCTTTCAATTCCTTTTCTTCCTTTCTTTCTTTCTTTATTCCTTTCTTTCAATTTCATTTCTTTCTTTCTTTCAATTCCTTTTCTTCCTTTCTTTCTTTCTTTATTCCTTTCTTTCAATTTCATTTCTTTCTTTCTTTCAATTCCTTTTCTTTTTTCTTTCTTTCTTTCTTTCTTTCTTTCTTTCAATTCCTTTTCTTTCTTTCTTCCTTTTTTTCAATTTTATTTCCTTCTTTCTTTCAATTCCTTTTCTTTCTTTCTTTCTTTCTTTCAATTCCTTTTCTTTCTTTCTTTCTTTCTTTCTTTCTTTCTTTCTTTCAATTCATTTTCTTTCTTTCTTCCTTTGTTTCAATTTCATTTCCTTCTTTCTTTCAATTCCTTTTCTTTCAATTTTTTTTCTTTCTTTCCTTCAATTGCTTTTCTTTCTTTTTTTTTTCTTTCTTTCTTTTAATCCAAATTTGTATGCTGAAAGCCCTGTTCAATAGTAATAGAGATCAAGGCCAAACTTTCGTCACCGTGTAAATTCCTTGGCACATCCAGTATTTTACCCCAAAGAATATTATGCTTCTCCTTTCAAAGCCAGAACGTTGTAAAAGGTTTAAAGTAATCGAGTCGTATCATTTTCCTCTTATTCACTGGCGTATACAATTCTCTTTTTATCTGTCTTCCTCGCTTTAAGCCCGTCTTAGAAACGAGTTAGTCGGAAATGTTCTTTTTTTTTTCACTCAGGTTGATTAATACGAATAGATTTTTTTTCTACTTTATTTCTTCGTTCTTTCCTCTCGAATAAATTCATCTCTGTGGTGGAATTTTGCTTTTATTTTCTTCCTTCTTCTTCAATTACGTCTTTTACAGTAACGCTGATTTCGTATTATTATTATTATTACCGGAAGGTTTCCATTTTTTGCTCTGCTTCTTGAGATTGTATTAGTCTGTGTTATTATCTTATTTTCTAACCATTATTATTATTATTATTATTATTATTATTATTATTATTATTATTATTATTATTCTACGTTCCTGCTACTTCTTATTCATTTCACTTTTTCCTCTCTCCTTTATTTGGTATTATTAGGTTGGTGCAAAAATGATGTCGTTGTTCTTTTGAAGTTGAACGTCAAAAAACGACATTATTTTTGCACCAACCTAATATTTCCTTTTTCCGCTTCTTTTCAATATTATTATTATTGTTATTATTATTATTATTATTATTATTATTATTTCGTTTTCCACCCTCCTCCTTTTCTATGCCATTTCCTCCTCATCTCCCTCCCCGTCGTCGTCGTCTGCTTCTTCTTCTTTTTCTTTCTCATTTTTATTATTATTTCGTATTTGCTCTCTTCTTTTTCTTTCTTATTTTCTTCTCCATCTCCTCTTCCTAAATCTTTCTTCTTCTTCTTCTTCTTCTTCTTCTTCTTCTTCTTCTTCTTCTTCTTCTTCTACTTCTTCATTTACTCCTCCACCTGTTCTTCTTATTCTACCTATACTTCTTTTTCTTTTAATACTCCACCTCCTTCTCCGCCTTCTTCCTATAACTAATGCCCCTCCTGTTTTCTTAATCTTTCGTTTCTTTTTCACAATATTTCTTTCAGTCTGAGCCTAACATGATACAAGTAAAGACAGCATTATTACAGATTGTAATGCGCCAAACTTCTATCTGTGTGCTGATATATTTAACATTCGGAAAAAAAACACTTACTACAAACACATACGCATATATATATATATATATATATATATATATATATATATATATATTGAATAAAAACAGACCGGTCTACCGCTGACGTGCTCACGGCCATAACTGAATTTGTATACTAAGCTCTTCGATTGGTCAATGTGCGACTATTTTAGAGGGTATAATGGACAGACGGACTAACGGCAGTCACAGAATTAGATATATATATATAATTTTTAAGCAATTCGCCTCAAGCAAGGTGGGAGTGCCACTAGCATGAAAGGGGTTACAGAGGATTGAGTACTAGAGTAAAGAGTAATGTTTGAGGAAAGAATATACAGAAGGACGGGGAACAAGCTTAGGGTATGAGATGTCAATTGACATCACACTAAAATATTAGAAGATTAGAGTCATCGGGGAAGCAAGTAAGGCTAAAGGAGTTCCACAGATGAGAAGTGCGAGAGAAGAAACTGTTTGAATAGAAGTGACGGTTACATTTAACCGTTTTGACAATGAAACGGTGGGACCGAGATGCCAGCCTGGTAGCTCGTTTAAATTTAAGTAGTCCGGGAACCATCGAAAGTAGCTCGTCAGATCAGATGTCGTGAAAATATTTGTAGAAGAGTCAGAGGGAGGCCACGGCAGGTCTGTGGGATAGCGATTGTAGACTAGGTGCCAGATCAGGACCTATCATCTTCCATATTCGTCTCTGGATTTTGTCAAGGACCTTGAGACGTACAGTAGGAGCACTAGACCATATATGACAGCAATATTCTTTGTAAGGACGGATGGTTGATTTATAGATTTGAAGGATGGACTCAGATGAGAAAAACTTTCTTTCCTTGTGGTAGATATAGCTATTGATTCAATGTATTTATTCCACCTCATGTCAGTGGACAGCGTGAGACCAATCAGGCGTAACGAGGCGCTCTTGAGGAGTTGGGAATCAGACATGATCTTTCGTACCTGATTTCTTGTTCATTTTTCTGCACCTCTTTTTCCATTTATTTCACATCTTATTTTTTTCTTAGTAATTATTCTTTTGTAAATCTTTTCCTTTGTCTGTAAATTGTTGCGTAATTTTGTTTTCATCTTCTTTCTGGTTGCCATTTTACATTATTGCTTCATATGTCTTGCTTCTTCTTCTTTCTGGCTCTCTTTAGTTGGGGGGGGTGTAACAATATTCATGCTTTTTTCTCCTCTGTTTTTCACTCGTCTTTTCACTTCCCAATATTTCCTTCTTTTTTATTTCCTTCGTTTCTATACACTTCTTTCTCTGCTTTTTCCATTCTACTGTCTCTGCAAGCTTCCAATTCTTTCTTTCTTTCTTTCTTTCTTTCTTTCTTTCATCTTTTGTTCTCTTCCGCTTCTTTTTTTGTCGCCGTTTTTTCCATTTTCTTTTTTATTTGTTTACTTCTTTCTTTCTTTCTTTTTTTTTACTCCTATCTTTGTGTCCAGTCTCTCTTCTTTTTCCTCTGCTACTTTCGACTTCCTTCCTCCCTTCTTTCTTTGTTCTTTCTTTCTTTCTTTCTTTCTTTCTTTCTTTCTTCCACTGGACTTTTCAGCTACCTTTTTACCTCTCCATTGAACTTTTCAGCTACCTTCCATGCTTTCTTTCTTTCTTTCTTTCTTTCTTTCTTTCTTTCTTTCTTTTCTACCTTCCACTTCATTATTTCTTCTCTCTCCCCATTGAACTTTTCAGCTACCGTCTACTCTTTCTTTCTTTCTTTCTTTCTTTCTTTCTTTCTTTCTTTCTTTCTTTCTCTTCTAACTCCCACTTCATTATTCCTTCTTCTTTCTCTCCACATTGAACTTTTCAGATATCGTCTACTCTTTCTTTCTTTCTTTCTTTCTTTCTTTCTTTCTTTCTTTCTTTCTTTCTTTCTTTCTTTCTTTTCTACCTTCCACTTCATTATTTCTTCTCTCTCCCCATTGAACTTTTCAGCTACCGTCTACTCTTTCTTTCTTTCTTTCTTTCTTTCTTTCTTTCTTTCTTTCTTTCTTTCTCTTCTAACTCCCACTTCATTATTCCTTCTTCTTTCTCTCCACATTGAACTTTTCAGCTACCGTCTACTCTTTCTTTCTTTCTTTCTTTCTTTCTTTCTTTCTTTCTTTCTTTCTCTTCTAACTCCCACTTCATTATTCCTTCTTCTTTCGCTCCACATTGAACTTTTCAGATATCGTCTACTCTTTCTTTCTTTCTTTCTTTCTTTCTTTCTTTTCTACCTTCCACTTCATTATTTCTTCTCTCTCCCCATTGAACTTTTCAGCTACCGTCTACTCTTTCTTTCTTTCTTTCTTTCTTTCTTTCTTTCTTTCTTTCTTTCTTTCTTTCTCTTCTAACTCCCACTTCATTATTCCTTCTTCTTTCTCTCCACATTGAACTTTTCAGATATCGTCTACTCTTTCTTTCTTTCTTTCTTTCTTTCTTTCTTTCTTTCTTTCTTTTCTACCTTCCACTTCATTATTTCTTCTCTCTCCCCATTGAACTTTTCAGCTACCGTCTACTCTTTCTTTCTTTCTTTCTTTCTTTCTTTCTTTCTTTCTTTCTTTCTTTCTTTCTTTCTTTCTCTTCTAACTCCCACTTCATTATTCCTTCTTCTTTCTCTCCACATTGAACTTTTCAGATATCGTCTACTCTTTCTTTCTTTCTTTCTTTCTTTCTTTCTTTCTTTCTTTCTTTCTTTCTTTCTTTCTCTTCTAACTCCCACTTCATTATTCCTTCTTCTTTCTCTCCACATTGAACTTTTCAGATATCGTCTACTCTTTCTTTCTTTCTTTCTTTCTTTCTTTCTTTCTTTCTTTCTTTCTTTCTTTTCTACCTTCCACTTCATTATTTCTTCTCTCTCCCCATTGAACTTTTCAGCTACCGTCTACTCTTTCTTTCTTTCTTTCTTTCTTTCTTTCTTTCTTTCTTTCTTTCTTTCTTTCTCTTCTAACTCCCACTTCATTATTCCTTCTTCTTTCTCTCCACATTGAACTTTTCAGATATCGTCTACTCTTTCTTTCTTTCTTTCTTTCTTTCTTTCTTTCTTTCTTTCTTTCTTTCTTTCTTTCTCTTCTAACTCCCACTTCATTATTCCTTCTTCTTTCTCTCCACATTGAACTTTTCAGATATCGTCTACTCTTTCTTTCTTTCTTTCTTTCTTTCTTTCTTTCTTTCTTTCTTTCTTTCTTTCTTTCTTTTCTACCTTCCACTTCATTATTTCTTCTCTCTCCCCATTGAACTTTTCAGCTACCGTCTACTCTTTCTTTCTTTCTTTCTTTCTTTCTTTCTTTCTTTCTTTCTTTCTTTCTTTCTTTCTCTTCTAACTCCCACTTCATTATTCCTTCTTCTTTCTCTCCACATTGAACTTTTCAGATATCGTCTACTCTTTCTTTCTTTCTTTCTTTCTTTCTTTCTTTCTTTCTTTCTTTCTTTCTTTCTTTCTTTCACATTCAAATTGTTAACGAACCCTAAAATAGATTTCAATTACGCTATTTTGCCGAAATCTGATCTTTTTAATGAAATCGTTTCAGCTTCTCAATTCGATTCGTGTCAAGGTATTCAGCTTGCAACTCTGCAATATGAAGTCTTCAAACTCTCACGGCTAATCAGCTTTTTAACAGGATTCTCTTGTTTTTTTTTTCTCCCCATTTTATAAAATAAAAACTGTAACCACAAGAACAATCAACTTTACCAAATTTTCTTTTAGCATCATCTCTATTTTCGACATTGTCACTTATTCTTTTCTGACATCGACTTGCCTTGTTCTTATTATTTAACGTCACATCTTTTATAAATGATTTAAAGATTAAAAAAAAAATGGAAACCGGGAGCATTTGAATGTCGAACAACGATATTATATTATAAGAGCTAACTAATTTTATTCTTAAAAATCTGCATTCCCAACGAAAAAAACCCCATAAATAATGATATAGAAATCTCCGCTAGTTGCCTGTCAAGACAATGCATAGAATCCTACAAACCTCAATACGCAACACACTCATCAAGAACACGGATGTGATACATATTTCTTTTCTTTTTATGTGTCGTGTTCCTTCAGGACGTAAACGATCACGGCTCTCGACGTCTCCCTATCCCTTGTAACTTTCAATAAGTTTTGTCCTTTTCCTACTCCCCACAGACCATGTTCTTTCATTCACTTTCTTAAGCCCACTAAGTATGTCATACGTTGCTTTCCCTTGTCTCTCTTTCCCTCTATTCGACCTGTGAGTATCAGATTCTCCAAGCACTCCTTTTTATATTACGTGTCTCAGAAATTTCAGCTGCCTCTTCCTGATGTTAAGTATAAACTTCCTCGTGGTTTGCATCCTCTCCAATACCTCATCGTTTCTCAGACGCTCGTTCCATGATATCCTTAGCATCCTTCTGTAGATCCATATCCCCGTTGACTTTTCTTCATCTTTGAGGAAACCGTCCAACATTTGCTGCCGTAAAGTAGAGCACATGTCACGGATATTGACAAAACTTTTCCTCCCAATATATTGGAGAAACAAATAGAAATTTAAATAAACGCATTTATGAGCACAAAACAGACCTCACAAAAAAAACAAAACAACTTAGATAATGCACTGGTCATACATAAAAATAAATTCAACCACAATTTTGATTTTAAAAATGCTACATTCATAAAAAAGAAAATAACCCACGCAGAAGGAAAATCCTCGAGAGTGCCGCCATTGAATATTATCCAAATATTAATCTACACCCAAGCGTTTTCCCTATTTCACCTTTCTTAACAGAATTACTGCTCTCCCAAACAAACGTACACAACAATATCGTAAAATCAAAAGAAAATGGTTGAATCCGTCAATACAGCAGTAAAAACAATATTTCCACACGTGACAGTAATTGACGTGATTTTCAGTTAACAGTATAAAAATAGCGTTCTCTAAATTCTTCCAGTTGCTAAGGACATTTTGTTTTTTTATTATTATTTGTTACTTTGTTTAAAAAAATTCATTTTCTTTTGTTTTTTAGCTTTGAGAAAGTCCACATTGGACGAAACGCGTCATCAACTACTATAGTTTTCCTATTGTCATTTTTATTTATAAATACTTACTAATGTTAAAAAAAAATAAATGGTTTAAACGCTATGCAAAAAAAACAAAAAAAACAAACCTTTAATAATATTAATTATGAACACAGACACAATGCACTGCATGTTTTTTCTTAATTGAAATTTTAATGTTATAATAGTTTCAAACTTGAAATTTAGAATTAGCGTTTCTTTCAAGGTCTATAAATATGAGATCTGCTAAGAATTTGAATAGAGTTATTAAGCATCAGACCCTGATGATCATTTCAACGCGAAACTTGAATCCGACAATCAGAAGAGTCAATTGATTTTCTCTTAATTTATTTTATACTAGCAGCATGGCCCGGCGTTGCCTGTGCTTGATTCAAAAATCGTACGACTCATACAGCAATCGCTATCCCTTGGCTTAAAATATTTTTTCCATTCCTTGCCTTTAAAGAGTGCCATTTTCCGTGCTGATGTTGCTACATGTCTTACTTCTTGCCTATCTCACACTGCGAATTTTTTCTAAGCTGCATACTAAACATTAAATCTGTTACGAAAAAAGAACTAAACAAAATGAACACAAAATGATCAGCTTTAAAAAAGAACTCATAACTGGAAAAAACGAATGAAAAAAGAATGTTAACAACAAATACTTTTTCACACCCAACCCAGTTCTGCGGAATAAGAATGAACGTTGAGTTTAAGCAAGGGAATGAGCCAATTGGAGTAAAGTGCCATGCAGATTTAAATTTTTCCCACTTGTGATGAATGCAGCTATAGATTTTTTGCATGTTAGTTAACATTCGTGTCAGTCAGCTGTTGGCTCTCACGCTGGCCAATACAATCTTCCTGCCTATTCGTGTCAGCCAGCTATAGGCTCTCACTCTGGCCAGTAGAAAATCGCCGCAAACTACATGAAAAATGCCGTAGAAGCATGAAAAAATCGATTATTTCCATTATCGATGGGAGTTGGGAAATGCCAAGTCGGTCATGGCCTTGCCCCTAACTTGGAGCATGTTAATGTAAATTTTGGTGCAAATCCGTCGAAAATTGCGGCCGTGCATTCGTTACACACACACACACACACACACATACATCATGCCTTTTATATATACAGATCATCATTCTTGACATTTATTGTACACTTTTTTGGTAGTATTTCTGCTAGCCTGAAAATTACATTCTCATCAATATGGAAGGTAGAATGGATCAAATGCTACTAAGGAACTTCGCTCTTAACACTTAACTAAATATATCTGAACACATTTCTGCCATATGCTTGATATTACTCAGGTATTCAGATCCGAATTTATTGGACGTGTCACCATCTACAAATTTTATCTTAGTGAATAAAGTGTGACAATATTAAAGAAAACAATTTTACTTGGCAGTTGCTTAGCTTTAAATAATTTGTTATTTCGTCTAGGAGAGGTTTTGTGATGTCCGGTGGCCATTAATGTTTAAGTATAACTCAAGACTTCATTGTTAAATAAAACAGTATTTAATTATAGCCACAAATAAATACTTAACAACAAAGAAGTAAAATTCAACCAAAGCTTATTAACAATCTCAGTCGATATCTTTTCCTTTTTTTTAATGAAGCTCAGCTTAACGTCCAGCAAATACAAAATCAAAACCCAAATCATCGACACACAATAATTCACACTAATTCGACTGGATAGTTCCACTCAACAGACACTCAATAATCACTGGAGTCAGTAGCCTGACACCTCTATTTATACACCTGGTGGAAAACATATATTCATAAGTCCAGAGTGTCACACTCGAGCCTCGGTGTCGGTAGTTACTCATTTTCTTTATATATGACACTATCCTAACCCTATTCTTCCAACTATTTACGCAAGTTCGTTACGTAGGTTTTGTGCTGTTTTCCTTTGTACCTCTTGCCTTAAATATGTCATGTGAGTATCTACTTTTATAAACCCTCTTTCCTCATTAAATGACCTAGAGATTTCAACTGAATTTTTCCTATTTGTTAACTTTGTTGCTCACTTCATAGTTGATGTAATGGAATAACCTGTCACGCCCATGAGTGACTACACTATAGATAGCAACTATCCTTTTGTACAACGCAGTACAACTAAAATATAAGAAATAGCATATCATATTTGTGACGTACGGTGGCCGTTAATATTAAAGTATAACTCAAGACTTGAATGTTAAATAAAGCAGTATTTAAATACAACTACAAATAAATACTTAACAAGAACAAAGATTGGAGATTATTTAAAGACAGCCATATTTGTGATTTTTTAGATGGTAAGAAATTATTTCTTTGAGATAAAAATATTTCCCGCTCTCCGATCGACAATTCTGAGATATCATCTAATTCCACCAACCGCATATCCAACCTTACAGTACCTGGTATTCCCATGCAGTCACCCACCTAGGTAGTGGCCAGGCTCGACGCTACTTAACTTCGACGTTCTTACCGAAACGATGGGGGTGTCGGCAAGCTTACTGTATGCTTAAAGGTAATGTTTTAAATGTTAATTTTCTAGCGTCCGACGTGTGTAGACGCAGATCTTAGCTGACCTCATTTTCATTTGGTTTCTCAGCACTTTTCCATTTTACTTTTATCGACATTGTCATTAAATATCCCAGGTTGCAACAACAGTTGTTTTTGGGAACCTCAGAAATTAGCCCACTTTCTATACGTTTTCAACTTAGTTCGGGTAGATAGGAATTTATATGTATCATATAATGCCGTCGAATTGGGTAATTTATTAGTTTGGTGCAAAAATAATGTCGTTTATTGACGTTCAACTTCAAAAGAAAAACGACATTATTTTGGCACCGACCTACTATATCCAATATATCCAGGGTGTCCATAGAGTTCGTGTGCACTTTACAAATTTATAACTTTATTTGTATTTGCGATAGAAATAATTTGTAAAAAGGGTTAGAAAGAAGTAAATGTATATTCTCTAAAGTTTTATTGAAATTTTATTCAACTTTCCACATGTCCTCCATCATTAGCAAAACAAAGGGTAATACGCTTTTGCAGTTCACGGAAAACATTTGCCAACTAATTTACAGTAATGCCTGTAATGACATTAGTTATTTTAGCTATACGTCAAACTAGGTACATTAAACTTTATAGCATTTTTTACAGATTATTTCTATCGCGAATACAAATAAAGTTATACATTTTTTAAAGTGCACACGAACTTTATGGACACCATGTATTTCTATTACATTTTTATACACCAAATTATTTTTAAAATATTTGGCTGAATTTTCGTGGTTGGAAATTCCATTGGATTATTACTTTTAATACTTTTTTTTTATCATGAATCGGATTGTTTCAGGATTTTTCCTAAAATATTAGTAAATTATGCGTTCGAAAGTAAACATTTTTTACTTGATGAAAAATTTCAAATCGACTATTTTGATGACTAAATTACCAGCGAAATATATCATTATTATCCTGAGCGATGTTTGCTATGTTTCTGATTTTGCAAAGACTCAATCCCATAATTCAATCAATGAATTAATCAATCCAATTATTGAATCAATAGATCAGTCAGTGTATCAATCATTGCATTAAATTTCCGCAGCTTCACACCAATTAATGATATTTAGAAAAAAGACGACTGTGAAAAGTGTTTCTTTGTATGACTAAATTGAATTCTAATATATTGGTAAAAGACTTCTTTTTAAAAAAATAAAATGACGATGTTCAATTGGGTTCTATCGAATTACAGCATTCAATCGATCACTACATATTTCGCTACCAGATAGCGCCAACTATCTCTATCTATCGTTGTACAAATTCTGTTAAGGTGGAATTTGATGGAGGCCTGTTTTCGTCGGAAATACATTGGTCCATAAAAAAAAAAAATAGTACGCCTTTTGAAATGTCGTGTGAATGCCTAGATCTGTTCGTAGGGTACGCGTAGACATAAGAATGGAAACTGATTAGCAATACCTCATGACAAACTTTTTTTTAATATTATATAATTATTGACAAAAATAAAGACTGTTTATTTATTAATCTTCGTTTGGCACAAGATAAAAGAAGGATAAGAAGGTCGGGTTTTGTCGCAAAACAGAACGTCCAAATTCCTAGCTCCAACATATGTCATATGTATCCGAAGTTGAAAAACAACTGTATAAGCTGTCGGTCTGTCATAGGTCAGGCAGACACACATACACAGAGAGACTCACGAATATATATATATATATATATATATATATATATATATATATATATATATATATATATATATATATATATAGAGAGAGAGAGAGAGAGAGAGAGTTTATCAATTTATATATATATATATGTATATATATATATGTATATATATGTATATATATATATATATATATATATTGTATATATCTAGTGTATCAATATATATATATATATATATATATTGTATATATCTAGTGTATCAATATATATATATATATATATATATATATATATATATATATATATATATATATATATATATATATTTGGTTGGATAGATGTGAGTTTGTGACCCTGGGTTTCACGCTTTAGCGATCGTCAGACAAACTGATTAATTTTTTTAAAAAAATTGGGTCTATGTACATTGCGTGTATTGGTGTTATTGTAGAAGTGGTGGGGGAAATTTGGTCGTTTTGTCATCGTACTGACGCAAACATCGATGTATGCAGACACATATACATACTTGGTCGTCCGTCAGGACTCATACATATATAAAAATATGTGGGCAGTTTCAGATATGACCTATGTATGTATACGGGTGGTGTTGTGTCTATACATAAGCATTTGTATGTTGAAATTTAAAGATTGGAAGTGTGGCGGAAATGTCTCGTGAATGTATACATGTCATATATTTTATTTTTCTGCTGAATAATATTTCCCCGCATGTATGCATATACGTGTGGTGGGGTTTGTGTGAAATTATGAAAGGTAAAAATTATTATTATTCATATTTAGTTTTAAATTTTTGAAAAAAAAATGGGGGTTTATTTGTTATATTTAAAGCTGGTTATTTGTTTGTTTTTGACTGTGTATATGTAACAGGTAGAAATTTGTAATCCTTATTGTTTATTTTATATGATATTTAATATTTAATATGCTGAGTGAGAGGGTAGTTGGATTTAATAACGGGTCTATATGATATGATGTGATAGTAATGTTGCAAGGGATTGGAGACAATGATAATATAATTAGCTAATAGTTATTGTAAATTGGTAGAAATTGTAAATTGGTAGAAATGATTAGTAACGGTGGTGGGAGAATGATGAAACCCTGAATGTAGTTATAGTGGTGGTAGCTAAAGAGTGGTTGTTGGTGTTTTATTTTATTTTATTTTATTTTTTTATATGTATTAATTTATTTTGGTATAAATCCTGATAATAGGTTAAAATTGTCTATTTGTTATATTAGAGACATTCCAAGGTTTTTATTAAAATTTTTGACTCTACTTTCAGCAGTAAGAATGTATAATGGCTCCCCAATAATCGTGATGATATCGATCATAAACGAAAATGACCTGTTTATTATTAATAAATCATAGCTAAGGATCGGAAGCTCATGAAGTATCGAAATAAAGTTCTTATATATATATATATATATATATATATATATATATATATATATATATATATATATATATATATATATATATATATATATATATTCAATCAGTTGTATGGATATGAGTTTGTAACCCTGGGTTTCACGCTTTTCGATCATCTGAGAAGCTGGCTTATTTAAAAAAAAATAGATCTATTTAGGCTTTTTTGTCTGATTATTTCAGTGTGTTGGAGAGGGAAAATATCTTCTGTGTTTGCTTGGGATGACACTCTCACGCACACATACATACAGGTGTGTGCATTTTAGTTTGCACAAACACACCCATATAAATAATCTGACAATAATATAAGCATAAACAGATTCATTTTTAATAAATAAATCAGTTTGCTGGTCGCAAAAGCGTGAAACCCAGGGATGTTAGCTCTATCATATAAATTGAACACTTTCCAATATGTACCGCATATATTACATACATACATATATATATATATATTCAAATATATATAAGTAGTGTCGACATAGTAATCAAGGGTGCATGGTGACTGTCACTTTCACACTTCAATAGAACCACCAGACAGCATAATTCCTTTACCCACACTGCTTATCTGTGAATCCTCCATCGCATATGCTTTTGTTTGCTGCATGTGTTTCTTATTTGGACATTAATTTGTTTTTATCTATACGTGTATCATTGTATAACAGTAAACAGGGAGTCCTTTGTTAGTTTTTTTTTACGTACCTACTCTTGTTTTCTTACGAGCGAATGAAAGTTTGGTTCAAAACTATCTAACAATTGTCCATAGTTCTTATCTTGGTCTAGCCCTTTCGATCTTAAGAAGAATGGACAATTCCTCTATTGTTCTGTGCCAACAATCCTTTCCTTTTTTTTTAACACAAGAGATACTGAATAAAAAATAAATAAACTTTTTTGTCTATTATATTGAATAATATATATATGTGTGTATATATATATATATATATATATATATATATAAGTGTGTATGTGTGTGCATGTGTGTACATATATATATATATGCATTGTATTATATATATATATATATATATATATATATATATATATATATATATATATATATATATATATAGACACACACACAAATAGGTATAAATATAAGTATGAATTAAGTAAAGAAATATGAGCAACCATAAATAATTACGTTCATCTACCGATTTGCAAAGAAATATTCTTTTAATTTTTGGTGTAATCAAAACATTGCTCAGTTTAGTGTAACAGAGCTATAAAGTATATATATTAATGGCTATCGTAAGGTCGTCAGGTATCTATCTATCTATCTATCTATCTATCTATCTATATATATATATATATATATATATATATATATATATAATATAATGAAATAAGCTGTCACCCCCATGAGTGACTACACTGTAGGTAGTAACTTACAATAAGTATCCGTAAGTCAACGGATAGCAGAGTCGAACAGTCGAACTCTCTGCCTTCGGGCCGAAGGGCAGAGGCTCGTTCGGGGAGATAGACTGAACTTGAACCCGTTTATGCATTTTCAAAAAGGGAATATTTTTGGCAGAGCCTACAGGCTCGGAGAACCCAAGGTAAACCGGTATTGTGCCACATGCAACCCTCGTGGGGGGTGTAGCTATAATTACTAGCTGCGACACCTGTTCCAGCTAGAGAGTCGAACTCTCTGCCTTCGTGCAGAGAGGAACCCGGACGAGGCTCGTTCGGGGAGGTAGACTAACCCGATCCCGTTTATGCGGGTTCTACGGGATTCTTTGGCTGGTCTCCGATGACCCACGTTAAAAATGGTCTTTTGCCACATCTGCCCTCGTTTGGGGGCTAGTAAATATTGACTAGTTGTGATCTGTTGAGTACGACTCAGATTTAGCGAGAACTACCGACCTTCCAATAGTAGCAGTCACTACTGGATTGACTTGCAACGACCTTGTGCAATAATTCTACCTTTATTCGTATTGTACTGGTTTCGAAAATAAAACCTTATGTTAACCATTTTGTTTTTCAAGTATATATTCCTATTAGCACGGAATATATATATATATATATATATATATATATATATATATATATATATATATATATATATATATTTTCCAGGTATTAGATCCGTTGGATATATTATCTAGGTGGATCCTAGTATTATCAGATTTAATAAACTGATCCACAGAGAATGTTCAATGTATCTATTATAAAAAAACATATGTAATATAGTGCAAAACAATACAAAATTACATCATGTGGGTTGAGGAAGACTTGCCCAAGTTTGCGCCGATTTGAAATTGACTTTTTTCACATGAGTGATATATATATATATATATATATATATATATATATATATATATATATCCAGGTAACATGAGAAAGAATAGTGTACAATTCGAACATTCGTAATATTTAATTTAAAAGAGGTCTCACTTCTAGGTAGAGCAATATTCTTAATTTTAGTATATTACATTAAAAAATGTCAAAATCGCCACACAATTGGAGTCATGTTTCGATACGTATTAACGCATCTCGTCAGGCGATTGTAAATTACTGGCAAGTGAATAATTTATTTAGAATTAAAAGCAAAATACAGCCTCTTTTTAAGAAAAAAAAATCAGTGGGGTAGTTATAAGGTTCGTCAGATCCACCAATCGAATATGACCTTTGTTAAATTTAACCAAAGGGAAGAAATAAAAATCAAGAAATAATAAATGGGTCATCACCCGTAGATTTGAAATAAATCGCAGCAAAATATGTTAAACAGGAGCGGATGTAAATGGATACATATTGTACATTTGACAATGTCATTTCCTAAGAAAAAATAGTAATCTAAGAAAATGCTAGAGAAACTATATGGTTTGTG
Organism: Acanthosepion lycidas; assembly: GCA_963932145.1. Lineage (NCBI taxonomy): Eukaryota > Metazoa > Mollusca > Cephalopoda > Sepiida > Sepiidae > Acanthosepion > Acanthosepion lycidas. The sequence goes on along the minus strand of OZ010593.1, from coordinate 17,336,964 downwards.
AGTATAGTACATAAAAATAACAACTTTTTTATAGTTGATAAATAGCTTCTTTAAAAAACCGGTAAATAATTTAAACGTGTAAACCTACTTGGGTTGGTGCAAAAATAATGTCGTTTTGTCACATAGTAAGATATGTGAGAAAACGACATTATTTTTGCACCAAACTAATAATATGCAACTGTTGACTAAAGATTCTTTATATAAGGTGATAAAAACAAAAAAAACATTTTAATGCAAAATTCATTGAATTGATATTATTATTAACACGACTACAATTGTGTAGCGATTTTGTCTTGTTTTCGATGTAATATCCTAAAATATAGTATATATATATATATATATATATATATATATATATAACATTTATTAGTTTACTTATCATAAGTTATAACTTGTTTTTACGATGAGGTTGTGAGTAGCGTAGTAGGTATTTTCTTTATGATATTTTCATTTCGAAAGGATTCCTGATCATTTGTTTAGGAGTTTCTATTAAAATCAAAGTGAGAGGGACAGAAAAAAAAAAAAACATGTATTGCAAGAAGACATAATGCATGTTTGCTAGAAAATGGATGAACCAAACATTTAAAATTGGAGATACCAAAATCAAACAAGTTCCAAAAATTAAATATCTGTGAAGTATTTTGAGAACACTGGAATTCGAAGGCTCATTGAGATAGCGAAACATCCATTCTTATAGTTAAGCAGAGTATGAAGAAACGAAAAAACTTCGTAAGAATCAAAGGTAAAAAGTACTTCAATGGTGCATGATTTTTGTCCTCTTATATGGTAGTGCATGCAGGGTACCTCGACGTGGTGTAATGGTTAGAAATATTGACTTTTTTTAGATCAATTATGAGTGAGTAGAGAGTTCGATCCCCACTGGATACCACATGCTTCTATGCCGCGCTTAGAAAATCATTATAGGGTAGTGAATGCTGGGAAATTTTCTCAAAGCGGAAGAAGGGGACTGGAAGTAACAGAAATGTGGTTCAACGGAAGGATAGTGGGGATGCAACGAGGAAGTTTTAAAGAAAATAGAAACAAATATGACACTTATATTAGGTTGGTGCAAAAATAATGACGTCATAATGTTGTTTTTTGACCAACCTAATATTTAACAACGGGTAGCGACAGTTGATATTTCTAGGGAAGTTAATGAGGAAAAACAGCTTGGAAAATGTGCAGCCCACAAGACGGATTAACGTTAAGAGGGAGAGATTAAACAGTGCAGAACATAATAATTAAGCTTTAGAAAATATATAGCCGAACAAGCTTTAGGAGAAATATTAGGTTGGTGCAAAAATAATGCCGTCATAATGTCGTTTTTTGACCTTAAAAATACGTTAAAAAACGACATTATGACGTCATTATTTTTGCACCAAGCTAATGAGAAAAAGACAAAATATATTAAAGTCAGGAATTATGGAGAGCCATGATTACCTATGTCCTGAAGGCAAAAGGTGTGTGTGTGTGTGTATATATATATATATATATAAAAGACATTTTTTATGTTTAACGTTCTTTTTATAGATACAAGTATTAAAGTAAATGCTCTGTTTATAATAAACAGTATTAAATAACATTTACCGGGCCGAGAAATTTTCATAGAATTTGAACCTGCATCCTATACGGAACCGCCATTTAGCCCGGCGTGACTAACCGCTCGGCCACAATAGAAAATATTCGTCCTTTGACAGGATCCTATGAAAATTTCTCGGACATTCAGGCCGGTAAATGTTATTTAATACTGTTTATTATAAACAGAGCATTTACTTAAATACTTGTATCTATAAAAAGAACGTTAAACATAAAAAATGTCTTTAATAAATAAATTGTCGGACTTTGTCCATTTCTTAATGTATATATATATATATATATATATATATATATATATATATATATATATATATATATATATATATATATATATATATATATATATATATATATAATTGTTCTGGAAAGATGGTTATTGCAAAAGTAATATTTTAAGAGGCTTTTAATCGGGTGACGTTTCCGTTATGCATCATTAATTTTTTTTAGGTGGGGCATTTTTTTTAAAATTCCAGGTATCATTTATGTGTATATACCTACCTTGTCTATAAAGAGACCGCGGTAAAATTGTGCTGAAAACACCGGTTATCATTTGATTGCCGAAGTTAAACATCGTCGAGTTGTGTCAGTACTTAGGTGGGGTACTGCTTGGGAGTATCAGGCACTGTAAGTAATATCCTACGATCCTAAATATGCTTCGGTTATAAATAACCCACAGAGGGTCGATAAACTGTAAAAATATCGACAAACGATGTCACGCATTCTTCCGCCATAAATGTAGCACATATTAAATAATATATATTCGCACGCGGACAATTTGACGTGGTGTAATGGTTAAAAAGCTTGATTCGTTAGATCAGTCAGATGGAATACTGATTTCGATCTTCAAAAATTGCCCCATACTTTCGGCCTTGTGCCACATTTAAGCTAGGGGTAGAATCTCTGACAGACGCCAATTCAGCCGGGTTTCGATCTTAGCTTGAGGGAACCAGGAAACAGTCTGTTTTTGGATGACAATATATATATATATATATATATATATATATATATATATATATATGTGTGTGTGTGTGTGTGTTAACTACTAAAAAGTTTGGGAATCAGTATGGATAATCCCAAGGAGGATCTAATCCAGAGAGCTCAATGTCAAATCAGAGCAATTATTAATTCAATTTAAATATAAAACAGACAACCTTAAGGTTGTCTGTTTTCTATTTAAATTGAATTAACATATATATATATATATATATATATATATATATATATATATATATATATGTATATTGAATTAATATATATATTTGTGTTTAAATTGAATTAATATATATACTGAATTAATATATATATATATCTTTGTTTAAATTGAATTAATATATATATATATATATATATATATATATGTGTGTGTGTGTGTGTGTGTGTTTGTTTGTGTGGACACTTCAATGTAATGAAATGGTTGTCCAGTGTCACGCTAGATCAATTACTGCATAGTGAATTCGATCCTCATTGGTACCCCATATTTTCGGCAATTTACGCTAAGAAATAAATCCATATACAATTGCGCGCCTAAGTCTTTGTGATAGCGTATTATTACGTATTTTACTAAGAATTTTACGCTGATCAAGTCAAGAGTTATCTTCCCTACATATAAAAAAAAAACAAACAAAATGTGAAACGATTAATATATATATATATATATATATATATATATATATATATATATATATATATATATATATATATATGATGACAAGATGCGCTCCATTGTCTTAGGCTATTTTGTCTCCGCGTATTTGTCGTTTTAGTTCACCTCCTGCTAAACTTTCGCCGATGTATGGGAAGCGATGGATGATAGAAAATTTGCTAGAAAAATTCTAAAGGTTCAAAGTACTTAATCTCGGAGATTTTTCTTGTTTAGGTTTTATTTCATTCTTTTTTTTTTTTTTTTAATCGTATTTCTGGTTAAATCCGTTAGTTTTCTATCATTTCTCTTTGAATTTATCTAACATCTCTCGCCTAATTCACGTGACATGTTCCCCAATTTACTCTTGATTTCTGAGATCATTTAATGATTGTTAACGTCTATTATTTTCTTTTGTTTTTACTCTTATTTGTTTGTTTGATTCTTTCTTTTCATCATTTCCCTTCTTTCTTTTATGTGTGCTTATAATTATTTCTTGTTATTTACTTTTCCTTTTAGCATTTCCCATTCTTTGTTTCTTTCTTTTCCCGTTGTTTCTTTCTTTTTCCGTTGTTTCTTTCTTTTTCCGTTGTTTCTTATCGCCATTTCTCGTTCTTTAGTTTACTATTTTTTCATCATTTCCCGCTCTCTCTCTCTCTTTCTTTCTTTCTTTCTTTCTTTCTTTTCATCATTTCCCGCTCTCTCTCTCTCTCTTTCTTTCTTTCTTTCTTTTCATCATTTCCCATTCTTTCTTTCTTTCACTTTATTTTCATCATTTCTCATTCTTTTTTCTGTTACTTTCTAACTATTATTTCTCGTTCATTATTTATTTTACTTATTTTTTCATCATTTTTCTTTCTTTCTTTTACTTCCCCTCATTTGCTTGTCTATATTTCTTACTTTCTTTTCATCCTCACTCATTTCTTTCTTTCTTTCTTTCTTTCTTTCTTTCTTTCTTTCTTTCTTTCCCATCATTTCCCGTTCTATCTTTTTTTCCATTTTTCTTCTCACCATTTACCATTCTTTCTTTCTTTCTTTCTTTCTTTCTTTCTTTCTTTCTTTCTTTCTTTCTTTCTTTCTTCTCATCATTTCCCGTTCTATCTTTTTTCCCACTTTTTTCTTCTCACCATTTACCTTTCTTTCTTTCTTTCTTTCTTTCTTTCTTTCTTTCTTTCTTTCTTTCTTTCCCATCATTTCCCGTTCTATCTTTTTTCCCAATTTTTTCTTCTCACCATTTACCATTCTTTCTTTCTTTCTTTCTTTCTTTCTTTCTTTCTTTCTTTCTTTCTTTCTTCTCATCATTTCCCGTTCTATCTTTTTTCCCAATTTTTTCTTCTCACCATTTACCATTCTTTCTTTCTTTCTTTCTTTCTTTCTTTCTTTCTTCTCATCATTTCCCGTTCTATCTTTTTTCCCAATTTTTTCTTCTCACCATTTACCATTCTTTCTTTCTTTCTTTCTTTCTTTCTTTCTTTGGTCTACGTATTTAAGTGATTACATATCGCCCGTCACTGGGTTGGAAGTTGATTGATTTAATTATAACCTATGCAAAATAGTAAAAGCCGAAAACAAATACTATAAAATGAAAAAAAATTAAAACTAATTACTATGAAGAATAGCATAAGTAATTAGAGCAAAAGCAGATCGAATAGCGCAAAAGGCCCAATGCTATACGTGGAAAGATGAATGAAACATAAAATAATTATTATCTTAGCAATGATAAAGATCATTAAACATTATGACCGGCTTAAAATCAAATGAAAGCCAAATCTAAATATTGATTCCTTCCAAAGATTCATCTGCTGCATTTAACAATTATGTTCAAACACATAAGGATATAAAACCATGATATTTGGCAAAAACTTTTATCACGTATAATGCCCGTGAATATTGTCAAGGTTATTTTCATGTAATTCAGCAAGTCTGCTATGACTAGATCCCTGCCTTGGGTCAAAGGATCAGTGTAATGAATTCACGAATTTTGAAAAGAGTTACACCCACGCGCAAATAAGTCTCCTGAAGAGTGGACTGAACAATTACAAAAAGTTAATTTATGAAACTCGAAGTGGCGAATATAACATCAATCAGTTAAGTGACTCGCGCGCGCGCACACACACACACACACAGAAGACACACACACACGCACACAGAGAGAACACACACACACACAGAGAACACACACACAGGGAACACACACACACACACACACACATATATATTTGTTTATTTATGCAGTAATCCTTTCATGCACATTTCATTGAATACGACAGACAAGTTGCTTTGATTTAGTTTTTTACACAATTTCACGCGATCTAATATATATATATATATATATGTATTTTTCTTTTCAGATGATAAATTATAAAAAAAACTGTCCGACTGTTCTTTTTCAGAGCGCTTTCGGTGTCTATACATTCAGCCATTTACAACTATTTCTTATTTATCAGTTAAAACATTTCTTGAAAATTGCTAAATGTATAGCCACCGAGAGCGCTCGGAAAAAAAGAACATTCGGACAGTTTTTATAAAAAAAATTATGAGATCGCGTGAGAATTGTAGAAAAGACTAAATCAAAGAACCTTGTCCGTCGTATTCAATGAAATGTGCATATATACACTGTGTGCCAAATTATTATCTAAATAACATTTTTTCTAATATTTCAAAAATCGTCCAATCAATTCACACAATGTAGGCAACAGGGACCTACGCAAGCACTGAAATTTTCGTACTGATCTGCGCAATGTAAACAGACTGGCGCCATATTTCTTATCAGTGCTGTGATTTGAGCGTGCCAAATTATTAGAAAAGTGTAAGAATTTAGTGAAAAGATGGGCCGTAAAAGCAGTTTAAGTGATGCTGAAAAGAAAACTATCACCTCAGAACTCTCAAAAGGTAAATCTACCCTAGAAATTTCTAAAATGATAGGGAGGCGTCATCAAACAGTGAAAAAGACCACCGCCGACCCTACACAAGTACGCAAAAGCGCAGATAAAGGCAGGCCGAGGGGTATTTCACGTCGTCTCATGTTACGACTTAAACGAGAGTCCATGAAGAACCCTGGACTTACTTAATTTGGCACGCAGTATACATACATACATATATATATATATATATATATATATATATATATATATATATATATATATATGGACACGTAGCCGAGTGGGTAGAACGTTCGCTTATTGACTAGAAGACCCAGTCAGAAGGATGATTTGTTTATGTTAACGGCTTGTGTAGGAGATCTCTATACCGCGGGTTGGATAGTCGTAACTACTTCGGGCCGTTGGTGGTTGAGATAGCTAGAAGTCATAAGTCATCTTGACCGATGGATTGAGTGTACTGGCCTGAGAATCTCCCATAAACTGTAAGTAAAATAAGCTCACTGTAGTACAGGCCACAGGTTGAGAAAACACAACGGTTCCAGAGCAGGAGTATGCAATCGGGATTATCTAACCACTCAAGGAAACATACTCAGAGACAAGTCCCTGGCCATTTTCTCCCCTACATATAAGCAAAATAAGACAGCTAGCCGTGTTCCTGCTGCACTTGGATACAATACATTCTCCTGTACTGTTTATGGTCTTTTGTGCAATTCTCAAACCGGTCTCAAAAGTTATACTCATCAAAGGCATGCAGATAATTCGATCGTGGTCGTCGGAACTTCCTACGCCTACCTCGACGGGAGAGGCCATCATATATGTATATATATATATATATACACGTAATGTATCTATATGTGTAACAATAATGCTGAAAAGACTTAGCTTTAGATAACGACCGGAAGTCGGTCAAAAATACTCGAGACAAATACATCAACTTTCGACGCCTTTGATCTGAAGATGTAGCAGCTTATTCGATAATGGAAAAAATAAAATAAATATACAGTATTCGTGTGTTGAATTTCATACAACTTCTTTAAATGAATCCTTGAATATACATTGTAAACGCACGCACACATATATAGGTTTTTATATTTTATTTTTGTTTTATTTTTCCCATTATCGAATAAGTTGCTGCATCTGCAGATCAAAGGCGTCCAAAGTTGATGTTTTTGTCTCGAGTAGTTTTGACTGGCTCTCGGTCGTCATCTAGAGCTGAGTTTTTTCAGGATCATTGTTATATAGCCGACAGGTTTCTCCTGGCATTTTTGTAACATTTTAGAAGAATTCAGTATATGTGTAAAGTAGAATTGACGCCATTTATAGTTTAACCAGCCAGTCGGCTTTGTTGAAAAGTATCTTTCACCAAAGGAGACTACATTTTAACATGTCTATGAAGCAAATGTTGTCAGTATTGCAGACAGTAGTTTTGGGTTGCATTCTGATAGTATTTTGGACATTTTTCGTTCAAAATTCATGAAAAACAATATATATATATATATATATATACACTCATATAGTGTGTGATTAGTAAATTGTCACCATCTTATATTTTTAATATCACGCATGCGCATTGTTTGTTTTTGATTTTATGCACTGGACAGTATAGTAAGGTCAGTTGAACATCGTCTGTCAGAAAAAGACCACCATGACGCAATTCACTTCGCCAGAAATTTGGAAACAGTATGCTCTACTGCTTGGCATTTGCGCCGGAAGATCCAGAACGATATATATATATATATATATATATATATATATATATATATATATAATTTTTTTTACCTTTTAGCCAGCCTTTCCTGACGATCCGCTAAGGTGAAACCTTGGTAGGTTTGTCTGGCTCTCTAGGTTTGACTAGGTCTGCTCTACTTTTGTATTGAGCACTTTATTTAGTTATTTTGCGTACTCGTATCGTTTTTTTTTTCTTTGGGCTTTGGACTTGCATCCTGGACGATTATTTTCGTCTAACGTACATGTTCTTTGTTCTTTCTTTTTTTATACATTTTTTCCCTTTGGTATTGGTTTGATATTCGATTTGCTTTATATTTTATCGTCTCTGATCCTACCTGAATTTCACCAAAAATAAAATAGTTTCCATGCCTGATGATGACCGGAAGAACCGTCGAAAGTTATTATGTATTTAAGAAAGACCTTATACAGCTTATAATTAAAAAAAAACCCAAAAAACAAAAAAAAAAACAAGGATCATAACACTCATTTAGTGAGTTAATGCATCTTTAAAATTTAGTTAGGGAAGGGATTTCGCCATTTTATATCAATAACTTTAAGTAATTCATTTTTTGTATGAATCATTCATTGAAAGATAGATAGATAGATGAGAGAGATGGAGAGAGAGAGAGAGAGAGAGAGAGAGAGAGAGAGAGAGAGAGCGTCATTTATTTGAGGATACTTCTTTCAAAGTCACTAGTAGTCTTGTAACTTATTTTTGATTGGAAAATATGGAAAGTAATCGCGAAAAATAAAAATGAATAAATGTAATCGCAGTATCTTTCTTGCTGTCTTTAATCAGGAAACAAGAAAACTTGTACGTGATCACCAAAGTATTTCATCGAAAATAAACACAATGTATCTAAATTATTTAATCGGACTTGTTTAAATGAAAACACACACACACACACACACACATACATATATATATATATATATATATGAAGAAAAATATACGGAAAAAACAAACAAAAATCCTTATATGCAATTATGCTGTTTTAATGTTAATATAATGTCAACTTCGGACGTTTCGGTCTAATAAACCATCTTCAAGACATATTCATAAAATATAATTAACATTATCAATTCAACATGACAAAGACGATGGACATAAGAACAAGACTTATCCAAACAGTTATCCAAACGGAACGCTGATCATATAAAACTTTCAGTTTTCTGTTTAGATAAGTCTTGTTCTTATGTCCATCGTCTTTGTCATGTTGAATTGATAATGATAATTATATTATATGAATATGTCCTGAAGATGGTTTATTGGACCGAAACGTCCGACGTTGACATTATATTAACATTAAAACAGCATAATTGCATATAAGGATTTTTGTTTGTTTTTTTCCGTATTTTTTTCTTCATACTGTCGGATCTATATCCATATATTTGATTACACGCACACGCACACACACACACACACACACACACACACACACATACACACATACATACATATATATATATATATATATATATATATATATATATATATATATGATAAAATAGTTTTAATGAATGCTGTATTTCTGGGGAAAGTGCTCACTATCAACGTGTGTAAATAGAAAATGATCATGAGTTGTGACAGTGTGTTTTATATATGCTTGTCAGTGGGTCATTATGGTGGGCAGCTTATATAAATACGCGAGCTGCTACAAATTTTATTTTCTCCATTTTCGCCCTTACAACAGTATTCACTTACTCTCTACATTGAATGACTGTTGGACTTCGTATAGGGTGAAAAATTAGTGAAACAAAAGATTTTTTCCGTTATGGATAAGACTATTACCAAAGAAAATGTCAATTAAATAAATACAGTAAAGTATTCTCACTACTTATTGGATGGAAGTTATAGTTGTTTAGTCCAAATATGTCGTTAGAAAGAACCTTCTTCCGATTTTTAGAACATTACATTTATTTAGAAGCCTAGATAAATATCATTCCCACCAGATAATTATTAAGAATTATCGCCATATTTATCGTAATATTGAGCGATAGAATAAAGAATATGCAACTAAATGTTACATTGAATGTAAATGCAAGAAATAAATTAACATTTATAGCTGACAATTTTTAATCTGATAAAAATAAAACGAAGCTACTACTACTCCGAATAAATTAAATCATTTTATTGTACATTTTTAATTCTATTACTTTTTTATCATCATAATAATTTTTATGACAATACTATAATATTTCTTTTAAGTGAACCGTTTCAGCGATCTTTGTTTCTTTATATAAAATTCTATTCTTTCGCTTTCTGATTAAATTTCAAACTTTTCCCTTGCAGGCGTTATCTTTATCAGAGATTAATTTTTCACATGACTAATTTATACTCCTTCCAGAGATAACCTAATAGTGTCATTGTCTCCAGTTTCGTTTCACTTCGATCTATTTTTGTTTTTGCGCTGATGATCGACTGAAAAGATATTGCGATCCATAACTTCCTCAAAAGTGTGTGTAATAAGCGTTTGCAACGATCTCATTAGCGTCGAATGTTTGACAGGATTATAATGTAATTTTATTGAGTTCCTGAGTGAGGACACCATGTTAAATAAGATGATAGCTAACTGTTACCCTGGTAAACCCAGACCGAATCCTGGTCTCGGCACCATAAAGAATCTATTGCGTTCCTTGTCATCGTTGGCTCAGGCCCCACGGTCTACAATACCATTTCATAGTTTGTATCAACGAAAGGCGCTATGTTTTTCGTGTTCGTTTTATTAAAACAGGGGGACTGACGTAGTAACATCGATTCTAGGAATCAGCGAGAGATAGAACTTCAAGAGAATGCATGCCCGCTCTTTGTTTCAGCGTCCCTCCACTTGCTGTCTTGACTTGTCTATGGAACCTGGGTGCGTGAAGCGTATTGACCCTTCAAAATTTCTGTAGCCCTCTTGCCAACTTATCACCGTTTTGATTCGATATCTAAAACTTAGACGAAGACAATCCAATTCTGGCAGAATACCACGCCCACGAATTATCCTGGCCAATCTTTGACCATTCTGGCCTAGTCTCAGCATTCTGCAACATTAGTATTCAAGCCTATTCGAGGAACGACCACCTCAATCCTCTTCAGGTATTGAATTTAAGGGTTGCAAACCAAGGCTAAAGAGACAAGTCTGCTCTGCTGTTTAGCCCATAAATTGAGGGGTAAAATATGTATATATACCTTTCTCACTGGTATTTGTGCAATAATGAATGTGAGAAACGAGTGTAATTCGAAAACGTCTTGCTGGTTTTCCATTTTGAGCCGTAAATTATTACACCATCTGCACATCCAATCATGCTCTTTGTCATAATTATCCGTCTCTTGCACCAGCATATTCAAGATAAAATTGCCCAAATCAAGCGTTGTATAATCAAGTGCTTGCGGTGTTATATAATATGGGATTGTTAGGTGGGGCGCTGGTATTTTATGCCCTTTCGAGCATGCGCAATTGCGTTTTTCGGGCATAAAAAATGAAGATAAGTAATGAATAGTGGGAAGCGAGTGTATGAGAACACGAAACTTGAATCATCATAACATTTTATTCATTCCAGCTTTTCGTCAGGTACTCTCAGCTCGTTTGTGGTGTGAGACACTAATCTTCTTCCGCACTTTCCGTCTGATACACGGACCAAAATTTCAGCCTTGAAAAGGGCTAAATGTTTGTGCTTTGTGAAAGTCTGCCGAATCATCTCTGAGACGCTTGATTATGCCTTAGTTTGTCAAACATTCCAATTCCTTTCGGATACAGGTGTGAGTTCACGTACTACCCTATTCGTCGACTTGGAGTAATTCCTGGTTTACTCTTTGGCGCCCTCTTCTTTATTTTAAATAACTTGCAACAAAATAATCATGAGAAAACGGAAAGCAGCGAATAACCCACCTAACGAGCTTCAGTAGATGGTTGGGCGAGCGGATGATGCGTTGCAGGTTCTGTGACAGGGTGCAGTTTCTTCCTGTGGCTTAAAATTACCCTTCGGCCAGATCGTTACCCACGAGTGAAAAACAAAACAATTTCTAGTAGTAAACCAGTTTTTATTTGTGTGTTGTAACCTTCAGCGAGCGAAGAAGAGATAAGGCATAGGTGAGTTGGGAGGTGCACAGTTCAACGGCCGCTTTCCCTGTTCGTTTTACAATTCCTGTTCCGATCCTATGTGCTTGGATCCTTCTGTTTCGTGGAATGGTCATTTTTTATAGATACAATTTTTTATGTTGTCATCTTCGTCTAAAATGTAATTAATTTTTTTTTTCGTAACTTTCTCTCTGTCTGAGCCTCTTGCTCTGTACTTTGAAGTTGACTCCACTTACTGATAACCATCGACCAGAAATAAATGTTCCGGATCCAGTTTTGGAACAAGTCCTACTGTTGTCAATTTAACAATACATTATCTGACTCATATTGCTACACAGAGATTCGGAGGGATATCAAAAAGAAAAAAAAAATACTAAGGCAACGTTTTATAGAATGTATGAATAGAATTGAAATTTTGCATCAGAAAGAGACAAACTGAATTTATCGAGTAGGTCATGAGAAAAGAGAAAATTCGACTCTGATTGAAGATATTGAGGACATAATGAACAAATGGAAGCAACACAATCTACCTAGCGAGCGTATGTAAATGTTTGGCAGAACAGGGATAAGGAGTGATAACAAAGAAAAGAGTTACAGAGAGGGGAGCGAGAGTGAAGAGGCGTGATAGAGGAAAGGATGATGAGACGAACAGAGAATAGGTCGGGGCAACTGGAGATGTCGATTGACATGGCATTTGAATAGTTTGAGATTATAGCAATCAGGGAAACCGTTCCGTCAGTGAAAGTGCGGGGAGCTTGATGCCAACCTAGTAACACGCTTAAATTCATGCAGTCTGGGAACTAGCGAAAGTAACTCGTCAGAGCAGTTACCGTGAAAGCATCTGTAGAAAAGACAGAGGCAGGCGAAGATGTGATCAAGCACATCCTGAAGGAACCCTGCACGTAGAATAGGAACATTACAATCCTATCCTGTTAAACTGATACTGTTTGTCCTCATAATATTAATGAAGTCAATTGTAATTGATTGGCATTGCCAGATAATACCAGAGTTAATACTTTATAATTTAAGCTTACATTTTCACCATTCCAATATTTCGTCAGTTCCTGGTTATCAGTCAGTAGTGCGAGCGTTCACGCACCTTCGTCTGACACATGGACCTTACGTTCTCCGTTTGAGGTGTATCCTACACTGGCCATTCTTTCTCTTGGTTGGTTGTTTATATATCGATCTGCTTAACATATTCTCGATTCTAAGTTTGCAATACTGGATGCAAGGGTGAGGTTAATTGCTTTCCCACTCGGTCTGCCGGGACTGAACGTAAATGACCCACATCCATATTGTGAAATAGTCTGTCACAGTAACAGTCAATCGAGGCTAGCAATTCGAAAAGGAAAACAATTACATAATAGAGATATGATATATGATATTCCACATTATTTGAGACAAAAGATTTTGAAGGAAACCCCATCAATAATGGAAAAGACGATAATAACTACAGAACTTGAGAAACCTATTTGGCTGAAAAAAAATGTTAAGAGCAATATTTTAAAAACTGAAATCAACGTTGGCACTAGGAATTGCGTCAATGAATGCCGAATATTTCCTTTTAATTAAACAGCTAATGTTACCAATAGAAGTACCATTATCAAGCAATCACTAATCTAGGTACTAGCCTGGTTCGACGTTGCTTAATATACCATTATCAAGCAACCAGGAATAGTAGCTTGAATAATTGATATGTTCTTTTTACGGTGTATCAACCTTTTGCAGATAATTTAGAACCAGAAAATGTTTTTAGATTATAAGAGTATTTTGGATATAATAACGATTTAAATGCACAAGTCCCAGTAATTAAGCCATAGTCGGTCGGTGGTGGGGAATAAAGGTATTTTTGCATAAGGGCATATAACGAACCGGACTGGAATTGAAACTCGATTCCCCAATTTTCAATTTCAGATCGTTATCCTTTACATTAGCTACACATCCAAATTTACAGCACATGATATTCACAAGTAGTCACCTATCTCGGTACTAACCGGGCTCGATGTTGCTTAACCTCGTTGATTGCACGTGAACCGGTGACCGGGGAATATCAGAAGCCATTGCGCGTTGTTGAACTTCATAAATGGTGCTATGGTATTAGGTTGGTGCAAAAATAATGTCGTTTTCTCACATATGTTACTATGTGAGAGAACGACATTATTTTTGCACCAACCTAATAATTTACCAAGTAGGTTTACACGTTTAAATTATTTACCGGTTTTTTAAAAAAGCTATTTATCAACTATAATAATCATGGTATTTTTATTTAGCAACGGATTAAACCCTAGATTTCAAATATCTGATATTGAAAATTCTTTTCTATTATGAAATAGTTTATAACCATTATTAAATGTCTCCACTCCAATATATTGTTTCATTTATTATTTGATGGGTAACACTTTTTTCGGAAATAAACTCTTTCACATATATATATATATATATATATATATATATATATATATATATATATATATATATATATATATCAAATATGTGGTGCAGTTAATTTTATATTACAATGAATCAGTCATACAAATCTATTTTTCGTATGAATGTTTCATTGTAATATAAATTGAACTGCTCCTCATATTTGATTTAAAAGAACTGATCCGACGTGATTTCGGGATAACAACTGAGACATTACTCTATTTATTTATTTATAGTTCATGCCACTTTGCCACATTGTCTTATAAAATGCTCAAATTGCTATATTAGTAAAAAACGAACTCTTAAATTTTCAAAAAAAAAAAAATAACCTTAGCATTGCGACTGCACGCTCAAAAAGTTTGTATCCGTTAACAATAACACATTTGAAAAAACAAAACAAAACATTTCGATTCACGTTTAATTTTTTCGTCTCGGATGCTGCCTGGATTTGACTAAAAATAAAATAATTTCCATGTCTGAGGATGACTGAATGTCCAGTTGAAAGTACTTGCATATTAAAAAAAAGACCTTATACAGCTTATAATTATTAAAAACAAGGATCATAACATACATCGAGTGATTTGTAGGTTAATGAAACTAATGATTTTTATATCATTAACTTTACTAATCTACTTTTTGTATGAATGATTCATTGTAATATATATATATATATATATATATATATATATATATATATATATATATATATATATATATCACTAATTACATCCGCATCTTTATCTATATTACTCCGTATATTTATCAGTGACTTTCATTGATTGATTCAATTTATAAGGTTTATCAACCCTTTGCAGGTTATTTAAAGCCAGAAATTATTTTTAGATTGCACGAATTATTTTAGAGATAATAATAGTTCACTGATGCACATCTCACTAGTTAATCCATAGGTGGGGGACAAGAGGTGGATTCATACCTTTCCCAAGGTATTTTCACGTAAGTGAATATAACGAAACCAATGGAATTATCCATCGCACCACCCTCATATCCCAGCTTACTGCACCTGGTATTCTACAGCCATCACCCATTTAGGTACTAACCAGGCCCGACGTTGCTTAACTTCGGTAATGGTACGGGAGCCGGTGTTTCAACCTGATTTGCCCATGAGTCTCAGTGACTTTGGTAGCAATGGTGGAGAAGGGTACACATATATTAAAGCTACGGGCGAAAAGAGAATAGAATCCCTAACTCTAACCCCTAAACCTAACTTCGATTGTTTAATGTTACAAAATAGAAAAATTATAATGGGAATATCAGAATGTACTAATCGCTTATCGCTCCACAGTCTTCTGAATTCGATCGAGAAAAGTAACATTTTTGTACACAACCAACTAAGAAGGAAATGTTATACTTTAAAAAAATCACGCGTATCAATAATATATTGAGACAAGTTTTTAGTAAATAAATCACACTCTATCCTAGCAACCATTCCGTCTGCTTACATAAGGAATGTTGACTTGAAAAATGAAAATCACTTCAAGGGCTGATAGAATATGACCGGCAAAGAATTGAGAACATATTGAAAGGACGTTCTACCCTCCCGATTTGGCATGTGGGGTTCTGCGACTACGCAACCGGATATACCAGCATACAGTTACTAATTTGCTATTCGACCTTTTCTCATGGACAGCTGGATATACTCAGTGTTTCTATCTAGACGTGACATTTAAATTAATTATAGACTTAGATTTAAAGATAGGTAGGCTTTCTTTATTGGAGAGATTTCGACAAAGGTGGAGAAGGGTACACCTCTTAATCTCTGCATTTGACAGTCATTCACAATCGCCCCAGTACAATTAGATTCCAAAGAGAAGAATAGGAGGACAGACTAACTCTATTGGTCTTGTGACTTTTGTAGCAAGTAGGCTTTTTCGAGGGGAGTTTACATTCTACCCAGCAACTACATTTGAATTCAGAGTTGTTGTTGTTCTAGGTTGGTTACCAACCTAAGCTAGGGAATCATGTCTACCCTGCTATTTAACCAAAAATAGGGAAAAGAAGAAATAGATTCATTTTTTTCCGAAGTAAAAGTGTGCTGGAATTTTCATATCTGCCATTATATATACATATTTTTTAAATCAATTTCACCCCATTCAAGGTAGTAAAGGGACTAGAACAATTTTTGCGGGTTGTGAAAAAATCAGAAAGCAGAATGTTTACTCAGGAGCAAGAATAAAAGAATAGCAATCAGAAAGACAGAAATATAACTATTGGCATTGCATTTAAAGCATGGAGCGAGAAGAGAATTCCACAAGCAAGTGCGAGAGAAGAAAATGTTAGCATAGAACTTAGGGTTATATCTAGCCAACTCCGCTTTATAATGGTGAGGCCTCATCAGTAAGGTACTACGCCTAAATTCATAAAGCCTTGGTACACAAGCGACGAACTCGACCGAACAATTTTCACGGAAGTAGCTATAGAAAAAGCAAAGGGAGACAACTTTATGGCGGTGGGAAAGTGACTGAAGACGAGATGCCAGGTCATCTCCAATAGTATTATTAGTACTTTTTTAGATTTTGTCAAAGGCCTGTAAATATATAGCAAATTATCGGATTATATATATATATATATATATATATATATATATATATATGAAGAAATATAGTCTTAAGGTGTGCTATATTTATGGAATAAAGTGCTCAATATCAGAGATAGAGCGTGTGTAAATATAAAAGTGAACATAGAAGTAGATACTTAGAGGCGACAGTCTGTTTCATGCTATATGCAATCGACAGTCTGTTCCATGCTATATGCAATCGGTGGCCTGACGATTGCATATAGCATGGAACAGACTGTCGCCACTAAGTGTTGACTTCTATGTTCACTTTTATATATATATATATATATATATATATATATATATATATATATATATATATATTCTTACCATGTAGGATTCATGGGCTTATAGATATGCAAGATAGATTCAAGAAAGAACATTCGTCCGAGAGAGCTCAACATCTGACTCTTCTAGGGGTTAGAATTAGCCATGCTGATGGAAGGGAGAAAGGGCTTTCGGAGAAGATTAATAGAGTAGTTTAGTTTTGGAGGTCTTAAATTTTTACCAGTCACTTTTACTCTGTGAATATCTATCTATCTATCTATCTATCTATCTATCTATCTATCTATCTATCTATCTATCTATC
The DNA here is from genome assembly GCA_963932145.1 of Acanthosepion lycidas. Lineage (NCBI taxonomy): Eukaryota > Metazoa > Mollusca > Cephalopoda > Sepiida > Sepiidae > Acanthosepion > Acanthosepion lycidas. The sequence continues at coordinate 17,319,461 of OZ010593.1, read as the reverse complement.
TTATTCGGCTCATATCTATCTATCTATCTATCTATCTACTTTTTAAAAACATTTCAACCGAAGCAAAGCAGGAGTTGGTACGCAAGAGTCTACAGAGAGTGTAAAAAAGGGAAAAGACTGGGAAAAGGTAGGTTGAGGAAAGGATAAAAAAAAGAACGGAGAAGGAAAAAAAAAGAAGAACGGGGATCAAGGCAACAGACGATGTCGATTGACATTGTGTTTATCAGGGAAGCAAGGAAGAGGAAGGTAGTTCCATTGTCGGGAAGTGCAAGAAAAGAAGCGGTTGGAGTAGAAGAGGCGGTTGCATTTAACTTTTTGGACAGTAAAAAGGGTGGGACCGAAACGCCAACCAAGTAGCATGCTTAAATTTATGCAGTCGGGGCACCAGTGAAAATAGCTTGTCAGAGCAGATGTCATGAAAATATTTATAGAAATGTCAGGGCGAAGCTACATTACATCAGTGAGAAACTGACTGGAGTCGAGACCCTAAGTCAGGACCGATCATACTGTATATCTATCCTGAATACATCATGAAATTTCAGGATATGGAATTAGTAAATATCGATTACAAAACACTTCGAATGTGTCGGTGCATGTATGGATGAAGTATAATATAATTTGTATAAGAGAAAATTAACTGTCAGCTGTAAACAAAAGTTTTCTCAGGTCAATGATGAAAAATGGCTTTGAGCGAGTGAAGCCTCGAGGTCATAACGAGTATCTTCATTCTTCGAACTTGGTGGACAGGCTCTACAAAGAATTCGACAGAATAACAGAAACCATATCATTTGAAGACTTCCAACAGTAGAAACAACTAAAATGGATAGCACATGTAACTCAAAGAGAAAATAATGAAGCCTGAGTGTCTTGGAAAAGATCATCCTTCGGTGAATCTTGTGGACTGGTGCTAAAGAAGCACAAACAAAGAACAGTACCAAATAACAGAAGCCACATCACTTGAGAACTTTCAACAGCAGCAACAACTAAAATGAATAGCACATGTAACTCAAAGAGAAAATAAAAATAATATAATCTATATGTCGGTATTCCACACTACTAGGAGGAAAAGTTTAGAAATGAAGCCCGATAAATTCTGGAAAGAGCGATAACAGTTACTGGACTTGAGAAGAGAAAGATTTTATAAATTTCACTGGAAATTAATACTGGCTTCTCGGTCCATGAATGCCAAATAATTCCTTATAAGAAAATGGTAAATATTAACATTGCCATGACCATATCGGAAATAAGAAAAATAGAGCTCAGACCATTTTGGATGGCGGGATTTATGAAATAAAGTTATCTGCAATGTAGAAGTAGTTACATTAGCGAAATATCTTGGAATCTAAAAGACCGTACCTATGAACATAAGAAGAGTCAATAATGGGAAAACCCTTTAAACAGGCTCGTAATACACGGGAATAAAACTGGTCATAACTTGGATTTTATGAATACCACCCTGATTAAAAAAAAAAAAATCTTTTGGTCGGAAATATTTCTGGGGTGGTTTTAATAAATCTCTTACCATCTATAAACACATGTTAAACAAACTATACGCCATCGCCATTATAAAATCCATACTTAAAGCAGCTAAAATAGATCTATCTACTGCTACCTCTACGACAAACGCTGTTACTTAACAGACTCTCTGCAAGTCAGCATTCAGACAACTGCTATGCATTAATAAAATGCTTACTAGACATACACACGCACATACACATACGAATACAAATATACACCCTTGTGCAAATTAATTGAGACAACCGCTTAAGTTTCCTTTCTTTTAACATTCGGCCAGTTTTAGACCCACTGGAATGACAAGGTGTAATCAATTTCTATTTTTTCCTCAGATTTGGTCATTTGCAGTGGTGTGCAGTAATATGAATCTATTTTATGGCTATATGATGAAATTAGATTGGCCTTGAAAAATACTGCGTCATCCGTGATTGCATCAGATTTTAATCATGCTCAGACACGATTGTCTCAACTCTCGATTAGTTGTCTGTCGGCCATTGCCTACGATGGACGTTACTGAAAGGAAGCGTACGAAAATTGTAACGCTGCACGAACGCAGTGGCAAGCCTTACCAGTGAGCAAATCAAAGTACTATAGACTGGCCCAGAAACTCTCCTGATTTAAATCCAATCGATAATCTGTTGTCAATCTGCAAGGGACGACTTCGTGGAATGGACATACGAAGTACTAACATACGCATTGGGTTATGTTTCATTGGCAAAATACGAAAACAAAAGTAAATAATAACGGGATTATTCGTTTTGTTTCAATTAATTTGGACAATTATCACCCGAATAGACAAACTAGAATTATGTTACACACACACGCATACCCTTAACTGCTTAATATAGATACTAATAATTAATGCTTATTAATTATAATACTTAATAATTATACTGCTTACCAAGAAATATGCACGTGATGTCGGTTTAACTAATGAAAACAAAGACAAAAATTAAAAGAACAGATGTTTTTCTTTTGCTTACATATCTCGTTAAATTACGGTGAACTATATTGAATTTATAAACGTTTCCAATTCTTTCCTTACCCTATAAATCCGTTGGATTCCGATCCATATTTGATCTATACTTGATCCCAATTCAAATATACCTGTTTCAAAAGCAGCCCATGCAATCTTGTGTCAGTTAAGTGTTATATGTGATAGACGATTGGGGTATCATTTCTCTTAATTCATTACTGACGAGGCAGAAGATTTTCCCGCAGTAGGTTACCTTTTATTTCTAGGATAGACTGGGTACCAACCAAGGCTATAGGACCCAGGCTAATTAATAGCTGGGAGAAGTGATGGATTCAATCATTTCCCAAGGGTATTTGAGTGTAAGTGAATGTAAAGAAGCCGACTGAAACTCGAACTCGTTTCAACAATTTATCAGTATATTGCACCACAATACACATCCTAGTATACTTGGGTAGCTGATGTATAAGGGTGAAAAGTGTTTCCTACTTTATCCTAGCATCACTTGCTTTTATAACTCTCGAATTGAAAAAAAATTTTCTTCATCGTTTTATTAAATGATTTTTTCATCCTTAGGTCAAAAAGAAAAATTCCATCAAAACCGCACAGTCAGAAGTTTGTTTTTTAAAAGCAGACTAATTGAATACTCAAAAGATGTTTATGAAAAGGGAGGAAGTTGAAAAAATAAAGCAGAGCACAAATAGATGACATTCTTGTAATCCAACATGTTTCTTCAGATAAATTTTCTATATACTTCGAAGAAATCTGTTCCTCGTAAAGGAAAATACAGATTTTCAGGAAATTAAATTATAAGAGGTAAGATTCTGAAAAGAACTGAGCGGAAGAAACGGAATATATTCTTTTTTTTCTACGTTTAACCAAAGCGGAAACTTTATTACTACACGATAAAAAGGAAATCATTTTCCATGTTGCTCCAGTAATTTAGTACATTTCCACCCTACATCATATATACATACACACATATATATATATATATATACACACACACACACACATATATATATATATATATATATATATATATATATATATATATATATATATATATATATATAATTGTGAATTTGAGCAGGAAATCCTCTTTTATACAAGTTTCATTTAATAGGATTGACAAGGTACTGCGATTAGGATTTTTATTCAAATTTTATTGTGACAGTGTAAGTGTTTACTGAACGTGTGTAAAAACTGAAAATTTTAAGCTATTCTATTGGCCCTTTTCAAGGATTATTCTTATTTTTAACTCATTATTATATATATTTTCATACATGTATATCTATAGTCATGATAAGGATTTTTTTTTTATTTTCACTGTTCGAGTGTTCATAGTTGATATTATTTCTTTGTATATTTACATGGCTCTAAATTGAGCTATGGTTAGAGAGATGTAACGAGAGTATCCACAATAGTCGTGTAGTGACATGACTAGTATAATTATTACGAGACGCAGTTCTTTATGGGGGAATATTAACGGCCATTTGTAATTTGGTTAATAGAGGTGAGTTGTTGTTGGTGACGATATCATTTATACAGATTTCACCAGAAAATGTATGTACATTTCAGGGAAGGAAAATTTTTTATAGATATCGTTATATCTATTTAGATATTGTATTATCACGAGATAATTCCAAGATATCTTTGTACTCTACAATCACAAGAGATGTTCAAAATGGCGGCCTTTATCTTCCAGATATTTATTAGTACGAGCTACTGCTTGGCCACAAGCTATATCAATTTCTTGTCTAAGGGCCGCCAATATCGTTATTTTTTTGGCGCTACACAGCATCCTATATGACTTGTTGATGCTACAGCCATGAGGACAATGCTACCTGTTATGGTATCGTACTTCAGTAAACAATGTTATGGCAATTTGATAAACCTACGAAAGACAATACACACTTCAGGAAAGGATACAAGCATAAAAACTGAATGAGGTTGTCGAATCATCATATATCGAAATCGATAGGAGAACCTGGACTAAAATAATGTGAAAATCTACTACTCAGAGTTTCTTATAATAAAAATAATCAAATATTAACAAAAATATTCTAATGTTATATATATATATATATATATATATATATATATATATATATATATATATATATATATTAAAGAAAAAGAGACTACTTTAAGTTACCATTATAATAATTTATTTCAACAGACCCCTTTCAAAGGACGCCGGATCATCAGATAGCACTTCCAAAAATGAAATGAAACGAAAAATGAAATTAAAATTGATGCTTAGAGTAAGTTTTTATAATTTAACAAAGAGTGTCAGAGGAGTAGTTAAGGAGACATGGTAGAGTTTAGGGAAATATTAATTTAATATCTCTTTCAATCATATATATATATATATATATATATATATATATATATATATACATGAATAACATATACATTATACTATGTCAGAACAATTTTAGGAAAACTTTTTTCGTATGATGTTTTTAATAACTTTTGTAATTCTTCAGATAAAAGAAATATTTTTTTTAGACTATATACCAAAACACATTGTAAAAAATTAATTTAAAATATTCAAGTTTCAGCTTCCCTCTCCTTGATTCGCATGTGTAGTTACATCAGCGTAAACATCTCCATAATCCGATCAATTATATATATATATATATATATATATATATATATATATATATATATATATATATATATGTATATATATATATATATATATATATATATATACAAACATACACACACACACACACATATATATATATATATATATATATATATATATATATATGAATTTGGCAGCAAGTGAAATGCGTGCTATTACTCAACAATATATATATATATATATATATATATATATATATATATATATATATATATATATATATATATATGTACCAGGCGTAACAGCAAAATTTTAAATTAGAAATTATTGCATATATCTTACTGGAATTCTCTGAGGTTATTATACGAATATTGTACTCTACTTTGACCAATAAGAATATATAAATTCACTACAAGTTTTAACAGCAAAAATCATGAAGAAATCGATGATAAACAAAAATGACATGTTCATCATTAATTAATCATATCTTAGCTTCAGGAGTTCAAGATTGATAGAACTTAACATCATATATATATATATAAATATATATATATATATATATATATATATATATATATATATATATATATATATATATATATATATATATATATGTAAGCAAATATATGGATATAGATCCGACAGTATGAAGAAAAATATACGGAAAAATCAAACAAAAATCCTAATATGCAATTATGCTGTTTTAATGTTAATATAATGGCAACGTCGGACGTTTCGGTCTAGTAGACCATCTTCAGGACATATTCCTAAAACATAATTAACATTAGACTATATTTAATTCAACATGAAAAGGCGATGGCCATAAGAGTAAGACTAATCAAAAACCATAATTGAAATTTTTCAAGATCAGCGTTCCGTTTCAATATGATCACGTCGGCGTTACGTGGGCGATGTTGTGTAAAGGTATTCCTAAAATATAGTATTTTGAATGAAAAATGAAAAGAATTTTATTTTAATCTAAAACTTATATGTACATTTGTCGAGCATTGATCTTGCTAGAAAAAAGGAAACATTAAAGAAGCCAGGTCTAGTATTCACCGTTCGTGAGATAGATATTATGCCTGCCTCATAAATCCGTCTAAGATTTTTATTATGAATATGTTTTAAAATCTTCACAGAATCAAAATCGAAATCCTGATCAGATTTAGTTGTGTGTACAACTAAAGCATTGTTTAAATTACCGAGGCGAATATCTCGTTTATGTTCCAAAAAAACGAGATTTTACGGACCTACATGTTTCACCCACATATTTTAAGTCACAGTTGTTGCATGAGATTTGGTAGATGCAAGCATCGGATGTAATATGTTGGTTGCTGGTGTTATTTAATAAACTATGGATAGTTCTAGTAGGTAATACTGTAGTTTCAATTTTTAGGGCATTTAAATTATTGGAGATACGTTCGGTCAAATGTTTATTTCGTAGAAAGATGCGACCAAAAGAATTATCAGGGGCAGCTGAAAGTGTTCCTTTCACTGATGTAGTTGTAGTAGTGGTCTTCGATGTGTCATTTTGCGCTGATGAATGAATTTTCAACGCTTTATTTTTAACTCTCAGTAATAATTGTCTCGAATACGAAAGATTTGAAAAGGTATCCTCAATATATGTGAATTCATCATCTAAATATTTTGCTGAACAGATGCGAAGAGCCCTTAAGTAGAATCCAATAATAATACCTCTCTTAGTGTTAGTATCATGGTGAGAGTAAAAGTGTAAATAGTCGTTTTTACATGTGGGTTTACGATATACTTTGAATACTAATTTATTATTTTTTTAATGAGTAGTTTGTCTATAAAAGGTAAAGAATTATTAGACTCAAGTTCATAGGTAAATTCTATAGTAGGTTCTATTCTAGAGCTAAAAATAAAGTGTTGAAAATTCAAGAAGAAGAAGAAGCTATCATAAAGCACTTCTGTTTCACTCCGTGACGCTGTGAAAACGTATTCCTAGATTTTAAAATATTTTCATAATAAAAATCTTAGGAGGATTTATGAAGCAGGCATAATATCCATCTCACGCACGGTGAATACTAGACCTGGCTTCTTTAGTATTTCCCCTTTTCTAGCGAGATTAATGCTCGACAAGCGTACATATAAATTTTAGATCAAAATAGAATTCTTTTCATTTTTCATTTTTCCTTCAAACTACTCAAATTTTAGGAATACGTTTTCACAGCGTCACCCACGTGACGACAACGTGACCATGTTTAAACGGAACGCTGATCATATAAAACTTTCAGTTATCTGTTTGGATAAGTCTTGTTCTTATTTCCATCGTCTTTGTCATGTTGAATTGATAATGTTAATTATATTTTATGAATATGTCCTGAAGATGGTTTATTAGACCGAAACGTCCGACGTTGACATTATATTAACATTAAAACAGCATAATTGCATATAAGGATTTTTGTTTGTTTTTTTCCGTATATTTTTCTTCATACTGTCGGATCTATATCCATATATTTGCTTACATATATATATATATATATATATATATATATATATATATATATATATATATATATATATAATGTTTGTACTCAAAGTCCGTGTATATTTGCGTAATGTAAGGTTTTGTCAATCTTATATTTCCCATTCACCATGCAAAGGAGAAATGCAATTTCCTTCAGAAACGGAAATGAAGCTGTTGGGAATAAACGTTGTCCATCTGAATGCAAAATGTTTGCAAAATCTAAGAAACTACATAAAATTAAATGCCTATGAAATGTCATATGCATGTTTCTATGTAACTTGGCGGGGTTTTTACGTGTCTGTACGAGTCTGTTTGTGTGTACGGCTCGGTGTTTACGTGTTTGCTTAGATGAACCTGTACACGTCTACATGTTTGCCTGTGTCTTTCATCCGTACTGACATTTCGCATAGTTGAAGCAAATGTCGCTTAAAGCTGTCGAAGTCTCGAAAGAGCAATCGATTCAACTCGAACTGAGTTGAAACGCAAAAAATAAAATTAAAAAAAGTCAGAAAACAAAAGATAATTTAAGAGATCTTGTAAAAATCAAAGCAAAACCAGATGAATGCACATGTCGTTTACTAAATACGAACGTCTTTAAGGAATTCTTTGGACATCAGCTGAAATGGTTGTTGGGAAGGAATTCAGAAAAAAAAATCTGAGGAAGCAGATAAGATCTTTGAGTAAAAACAGAAGACTAAATTTCTCAGGGGAAAAGCGTACTTAAGCAAGCATAAGGAATAAGTAATGTACGCTGGTGTCAGATAATAAGTGAAAGAGATAGAAAAAAATAACTAACACGTGCACTGGGGATATCTCTGGACTGCCTGTCTACCCCCCCCACAAAAAAAATTCTTCATACAAGTCGATGTCAGTAACCGTTCTGTTCGGAGGATAACAAATAATAGTCATGGACCTGTTAAAAACAGATTTGACTTCAAAGATGGGCAACTTATCTGTCTGCGTATTGAACTAGAGAAGACCGTCAGAATGTGTATCATTTACTGGGGTTACCTCGCCTTTTTTATGGAAAAGACAGAGTAACGCCCTTTTTTTTTTTTTTTCTTTTTTTACAGCAGTGTTCCCTCTAGACAAGGCCCTGGAGACACACGAATTAGAGGGTTACAGAGTAAGTTTTACAGCCTATGCGGATATGTGCGGAAGATAGCAAGTTATTCACAGACTAGAATAGCTTAAGACTATCAACATGGCATGGAGTTGCATGTGTTTGATTAAAAAATTGCACGACTCATACAGCAATTGCTATCACTTGACTTAAAATATTTTTATTCTTCGTTCTCTTCAAAGGAGTGACCTTTGCCGTGCTGATGTTGCTACATGCCTTATTTCTTGCCTATCTCACAGTGCGAATTTTTTCTAAGCTCTATACTAAACATTAAATCTGTTACGAAAAAAGAACTAAACAAAATGAACACAAAACGATCAGCTTTAAAAAAGGACTCGTAACTTTAAAAACCGAATGAAAAAAGAATGTTAACAACAAATACTTTTTCACACCCAACCCAGTTCTGCGGAATCAAAATCAACGTTGAGTTTAAGCAAGCGAATGAGCCAATTGGAGTAAAGTGCCATGCAGATTTAAATTTTTCCCACTTGTGACGAATGCAGCTATCGATTTTTTGCATGCTAGCATGCTATTAGGTTGGTGCAAAAATAGTGACGTAATAATGTCGTTTTTTGACGTATTTTTAACGTCGAAAAACGATATTATTACGTCATTATTTTTGCACCAACCTAATAGTTAACATTCTTGTCAGTCAGCTGTTGGCTCTCACGCTGGCCAATAGAATCTTCCTGACTATTCGTGGCAGCCAGCTATTGGCTCTCACTCTGGCCAGTAGAAAATGGCCGCAAACTACATGAAACCTGCCGTAGAAGCATGAAAAAATCGATTATTTCCACTATCGATGGGAGTTCGGAAATGCAATGTCGGTCTTGGTTTTCTCGCTACCTTGGAGCATGTGCATGTAAATTTTGGTGCAAATCCGTCGAAAATTGCGGCCGTGCATTCGTTACACACACACACACACACACACACACACACACACACACACACATCCTGCCTTTTATAGAGATTGTTGTAATCAGCGAAGCAGAGTCTTGTGAGTTGGTTCGAAGAAAGAATCTGCTTCAGTGGAACTTACATTTTACCAGAGGAATATGAATGGAACGAGGGTAGTTCTCTACAATGTACGTGACATGACTGGTCTTAGCCGTGAAAATTAGGACTTGTGGATCTAATAGTATAGTTCATTTGAATACTCACAACACTCACTCAGCCGTATTCCCTTTTCATCCTAATGTGGCTCTTGTAAAGGTAGAGAACAACAGAAGTGAGGTATTGCTGAAGCGGTAAAGGTAATCGACAATTTCCTAGGATCTTTAGCGATGGATCGTATGGAGAGAACATCGGTTCACCACGATTAGGGAAAGATTTGGGTCCGATCGTCGATGGTAGAAGGTTACTTGTTTGGTCTTTGAGGCGTTGAATACGACCAGCCATTTTTTTTTCCTCACTGAGCTACAAATTAAAATTGAAAGAACTAAATATCTTCTTTGCGATGTGGTAGTTACTGGTTCGGACTTCGTGATGTCATTTGCGGCTACGTGCCATTGGAAATGTCTTGGTGTGCTACGTATGGCACGCGTGCCGTAGGTTGTCGAACCCTGCATTATACAATATTCTTTTCCAAGCTTACACCAACACAGTATGGGTGGAACGTTACACGTGGGAGGAAAAGAAAGCTTAAAAATTCGACTGACTGAAAAAAAAAAAAAAAAAAACGGAGATGAAAATTTAGTTTTTCTGACATTTTTGATAACGAATTAATACTCATTTTCACAAATTTGGAACTTCGATTTCCAACTCAGAGTCTTTATACATTACACCACCTGCACATCTAAGGTCATAGTACCTGGTATCCTCAAGCACTCACCCGTATAAGTACTGACCAGGCTCAAAGTTGCGAGAACGAAAGCAACACAAAGCGATGTTTAGTTACTTTTATTAAGTACGGTTTTTAGTTATAACGTATCCATGATTCCCTTAAGTCGCACACAGGTTGTATTCGAAATTATTTTTTTAATTAATCTCCTATATCACTAACATTTTTTTTCACTGGAAAAAAACCCAAATCTTTCAAGATTTAATCAGGCTCAGGCTTATTCAGAGAGAAATTAAATCAAATCATTTACAAGAAAAATGCAAAAGCCAGATTAAAAATTGATTTATTGATTGACTTTTTATTTTTATGGCTATTGTTACCTTGGGACTAACACAAATAAGAATGAAAACTTTATCAACCTTTAATAAAGTTATTTATTTACGTTAAAAATATGAACACCACGATTAATATAAACGCAATGTTCTTTCCTGTGTATAGAGTATATGTCAGGCCGACTTACGCATCTGGTGGCGGCAATAGGGCCAGACATTTTGTATCTTTAATCCATTCGTAACTGCTACCGTGACGGCGGAGAGAATTCCCTGCGTGTCGCTTCAGAGCGGATCCGAATCTCTTCCCTTGTTGGTCAGCTTTTTCCAAACCCTCGTGATTTAATTAACCAATCGGAGACTGCCACATCTGGCCTATCTCTCTATATGGGATCAGAGGAATATTACAGACCCAACAATGCTTATCAAGTGGAACAGCCCTCCACAATGTTCTACTGTCGAACTTTTGGCCTTTGGCAGAGAGGAACCCGGACGAAGCTTTGCCGAAAGGCAAACTTTCGTCCGGGGAGGTAGACAGGCCCTGAATCCGTTTATACGGGTTCTACGGGAATATCTTTAGGCGAGACTACCGGCTCGGAGAATCCACGATAAACTCGGCTTTGCGCCACATACGACCCACGTGTGGGTGGCCGTTAAATATCACAAGGGTTATCAAGAGGAACAGTGCTCCAAAATGTTCTACTGTCGAACATTCTGCCTTTGGCAGAGAGGAACCCGGACGAGGTTTTGCCGAAGGGCAAACTTTTGTATGGGGAGGTACGAAGATCCGAACCCACGTATGCGGGTTCTACGGGAATATTATTAGCCGAATCCACGGGCTCGGAGAACCCACGCTAAACTCGGCCTTGTGCCACATACATCTCTCGGGGGGGGGGCGCAGGTAAATATTAACAATGCTCATCATCCTTTTTTAGATTAATTAAAGCAATAAAATATTTTTTGATTATAAGAAAGTTTGGGAAATAATAATTTATTGATAGAGCTCCAACTAATTAGCCCATATACTGGGGGATAAGAAGTAGATTCAAAACTTTCCCAAGGGTATTTGCAAGTCAGGGAATATAACGGACTAGACTGCAATTGGAAGTTGACACTCCGATTTCCAAATGCGAGCATTACACCACCTGCACATCTATAATTAAAGTACCTGGTGCCCGACTTGGTACTATCCAGGCTTGACGTTGCGTGAAACAAAGTTTCAACGCAATATCGCAGCAACCCTTATACTCAGATTAAGCAGGATGAATGAAATGTTTAAAGCTCAAGATGTGTCAGATTTTTATTTTGAAATAATAAGATGTTATTTGGAAATAAAAAAAAAACAACGGAAATTTAAAAAAAAAACAAAACAAAAACAAAAAACGATCCTGATATTAACCGAAGGTTTGAAAGCCACATAATCCTCGAAATAACAGAATAGAACTAAATGATTAAGGTTTGGGTCAAATAAAAAAGCTGAAACTATCACAGAAGAAAAAAAAATATGCCCAAATAAGGGAACGAAAAGATGCGCTAAGAAATGTCTTAAATAACTGGAAAATCTCTACATAAAAAAGAGTGCTGAACCAAAAAAAAAATAAAATAAAATAAACAGCTGGACTGTGGTATCAATCCTTTTATATAGCAGTGAATGATGGCTGATTTTATTGCAGTGTTAACCATGTTTGCCGTAGTCTCTGAATATAGAATCCAGCGAAGTCCGTAATGTGTTCAATATCAGATATTGGCAGTGAAGATTCGGAGAAAGTAGCAGTTGTTAAGCAATTCTTTAAGTCTTCGATATCAAAGATTGGCAGTGAAGATATTTTGGGAGAAAAACAAAATGGCTGCCTTTATACACGTCGGATTGAATATTTTGAGCTTTCTGATTGGTTAACCCTTCTATTGGTGAACTATAAAATGAGTCAGCACATTTTGACTGGCTCACATAGATCCCAAAAAACTGAAGAGGAAGAGACAAGAAACAATAGCGTTGTTGTTATACGGAAAAAAGTCTGAGAATAACGCAGACGGGACATGTTAACAATGAGAAAGTTTTAAGGAAAAAATTGAAGAAAATACGTTTTTTTTATAGAGTGAGCGCCAACTACCTTACCCAGTCCTTTTTCATTGTGGTGGATGCTGGACATTTTTCACAAAAATAAAACGGTTTCTGAAAACAATATAGTTTCTAAAGAAAATGTTGAGAACACAATAGAGGGATATGTAAACGATGATGATGCTTTGAGGAAAAACAAAAAACAAAAAAGTAAACGAGAAAAATAGACACGGAAACTTCTGCTTTAGATGTCAATAAAATAATTTGAAATTTCTGGGAAATACAATGAGAAAAAACAGCTTGGAGAATTTAACACTCGCAGAACTTATTGAAGGTAAGAACGGCGGAGGGAAAGAAGGAGTAATACCTAACAAAGTAGTTTGTGTATATTAAATATATTATTCCTTAATTAAATGCTGCAGTTAGCATTTATAATGAAAGCAGTTTTTAAGCAAGAGAAACATGGCCAACAAGATTAGTGAACCATTCCAATATTACCAAACATATCTGACGTCTGAAGAAGACCAGAGAACGCACCGACTTAAACGTACAGACTTAAAGAAAAAAAATGAACTGAGATGTTATAACATTTTGAAAATTGACTACATTAATTACATTTTTTTAATATTAGATCAGATGTTCTTAAACGTGGGTACGCCTAACTCCGGGCGTACGCCTGTGAATGTCAAGGTTTACGCGATCTAGTCCCTCGCGCTGTCGGCACTTCTTTTTTTTTTATTTTTCATTTTTTTTTTTTTTTTTTGCAATTGGACATTTCTAAAACATCTGTCTTTTTTCCCGGATAGAAATTCCTTCTTGGTGCACCTCTCCCAATCCCAGCACCGAATGTTCATCGTATATGATGCTGAGGACAGTGACACAAAGCGTAGTGTTATGTGTTGTGAGATATGGCACAACGGTGCAAACCGCTTGAAAGTGCGTGTAAACCAGAGAATGAATCACAGAAATGTAAACAAATTCTCAAATTTAAAACAAAAAAAGCAACAAAAAAAGCAACAAAAAAAGCAACAAAAAAAAAATATTACAGCAAATTATGTAATGCTTATTTAGATCAACCACGTTACTTAGAATGAATATTTCACTAATTAGGTCAATTGAAACCCAGTCTTTTTTTTTCCATTGAAGTTTACAGGTTCGGGAGCCACTCGAGGTAGAAGGTTACAGAGTAAGAGGCGCAATTTCTGAAGATATATGGCGAAGATAACGGTTAATTCTAGTAACGATTTTCGAAAAGGAACTTAGGTGTTGAACAAGCACAAAAGTATTGAGCACCTAGTGAGGATCGAAATCACTGGAATTGATCTTACTTTTTAGCCATTACACCATGTCAAAGCACCCAGGTTAAGATTGTAGTGATCGGGAAAACATCCTCTCCCCAGAGCAGCAGTTCGTGGGAAGGGGCTGCTCGAGTGAAACGTACTTTTCACCAATAGAACACGTGGGTGGTTCGTTACAATGTGCGTAGCATGTCGGGTCTTATTCTCGAAGGTTACAACTGGTGGAATATACTTCCCTGAGCACTTTCCATGGAACTAGCCATAGCGCAATGAGAGGCTTGCGACGTTTTGTCTGTGGTAAAGGGTTTGAAGAGTGGAAGATAATTCGTCACCAACATGGACGCGGACACACATTTGGACACTATTGAAATGGGAAATTGAGGACTGGGCAACTCCTGTCCAAATAGCAATAGTTCTCCCCTTTAGACCTGGTCTGACTCTTGTAAAGGTAGAGGAGAGCACGAGGCGTCAGGTACTTACTGCTGCGGTAAAGGGAACCGACCATTTTTCCAGCATCTTTAGCGATAGGTCTTACAAGATTCACTGGAGGTCTGGATGGCAATCAAGGCACGATGATTCTATGAGGGAACATCCATTGCTGATAATTCAGTGTCCAATATTGGCAATAATATAAGTGTCAGATATCTTTAAACAGGTAGGTGTTGATTAAGACTAAATAAGTTTAAATAAGGCATTGGTTATTGTTTTCATTATGCACCAATAATTTTAAGTAAAATGATGCACTAAAATAAGTAACAAGTTAATCGTTTTAAGTTTTCCGAATATCAGTGCAAAAGAAGAAGCTGTATTCCTCTACGAATAATCTGCGTTTAAACTATTAGCGTGTATTGACTAAAATTATAAAACAATTCCCACTGGTCTATTCTATCTATCTATCTATCTATCTATCTATCTATCTATCTATCTATCTATCTATCTATCTCTCTCTCTCTCTCTCTCTCTCTCTATATATATATATATATATATATATATATATATATATATATATATATATATGCTATCTATATCTATAGCATATATTTTATCTATCTATCTATCTATCTATCTATCTATCAATCTATCTATCTATCTATCTATCTATCTATCTCTCTCTCTATATATATATGGTATCTATTGGTATCTATATCTATAGCATATATTTTATCTATCTATCTTATATGTATATATATTTTCATATCTATATCTGACTGTTCAACATAAATCTATCTATCTATCTATCTATCTATCTATATACATGACATCTATTGGTATCTATATCTATAGTATATATTTTCTCTATCTATCTATTTATCTTATTATATGTATATATATTTTCATATCTATATCTGCCTGTTCAACATCTATCTATCTATCTATCTATCTATCTATCTACCTATATATATATATATATATATATATATATATACTATCTATATATTTTATATATATATTTTTATCAAAGGGTCCGTCAATACAGTCGAGCAGACAACAGAGTACATGAGAGGAAAAAGTTGGAAAACCCATCTTTTAGTCTGGGTGATGAAAAGGAAAAGTAGTTAGTAGTGGTGGAAAATTAAGTTCAATTTTTTTTTGTTACTAATGTTTGTGATACAGAGTCGTAACAGTCGATATCACAAAGATCTGTTTCGTGTGTTCTAACGTATATACGTGTGCACAAGTCATACTGGCGACTTTTCAGCTTATAGAATTAGAATTAACTTGTCAATTCAATTACTACCTCATCAATTTAAAAAAAAGAAGAAATAGAATTAAAATCTTCCATTTGTAATTGAATCTTCGGAAAAATACAGTTGCCAGAAGACATTGCTTTTCTTATTAAGACCATTTTTTAGTTAGTGTTATATGAGAATTTCTATAGAAAAGAAGAAAAGATTGCTTGACCTTTTTTAATCTTTCTATATGGTAGGAAATTCTGGAGAGCTTCCTCACAGACGAAGAGGATAAGTAAAGCAACACAGATGTGATTATAGAGAAGAATTCTAAGGATAATATGAACGGAACATGTTAGCAACGAAGAGGTTTTCTGGAAAATGGAATCAACAAGGACATTTGTTGAATCAGAAAGAGACAGATGAAATATCTGGAACAAATAACGAGAAAACGAGGGGCGCTGAAAAGCGATCTCTGTAAGAGATATATCAGGTCATCCCATAAAAGAGTATTTTATAATGTCTAATGGAGATGAACATTATTTTTATGTTTAGATGCAATTAAACTGATCAAATTTTATTTCATTGTGTTTGATTAAAACCCTGCTAACATGGAAGTACCCAAGAATCATTTGAGGCACATAATTCTTTATGAGTTCAAGAAAGGAAACTCAGCAGGCGAAGCTGCTAGAAACATTCACTCAGTTTATGAAGAGGAATGTGTGAATGAAAGAACTTGCAGAAGATGGTTTGCAAAATTCAGAGGTGGAGATTTCACCCTTGAAGATGAAGATCGAACCGGACGTCCAGTTGAGTTTGATGAAAAGCTTCTTTAAGCAGCCCTTGAAGAAAATCCTGCTTTATCAGTTGAGGAATTGGCAGTGGTTCTCAGTTCAAACCATACAACTGTTCATCATCATTTTCAACAACTTGGAAAAGTTCCTAAACTTGGAAAATGGGTGCTTCATGAATTATCTGAAAACAACCTCAAATCCCGAGTTGACATCTGCTCTTCTCTCCATTCTCGCCAAATTGTTTCACCTTTTTTGGATAGACTTGTGACTGGCGACGAAAAATGGATCTTTTATCGAAATGTTAAGCGTCGTAGACAGTGACTTGGTAAAGGGAAGGACCCCAGCCACAGCCGAGAAGGGAACTTCATGAGCAAAAGGTTCTTCTTTCAATCTGGTGGGATCGCCAAGGAGTAATCCACTTTGAATTCTTACCACGTAATGCAACAATTAGAGCGTTTTAACCAAGCTTTGACGTAAAAAAGACCTGCTCTAGTGAATCGAAAAGAGGTTTCATCAGGACAATGCGCGGCCCCACACAGCAAGAATCACGTCACAAAACATCGTAGAACTTGGTTGGGAGAAAATTCCTCATCCACCTTATTCTCCCGATCTTACCCCTTCACACTACCATTTGTTTCGTAGCTTACAGAATCATTTCGAAGAAACAGGTTTTGTTACACAGGAAGAGGTTAAAACTGACATTTGTGAGTTCTTCGAATCAAAGCCAAAAGAATTTTACAGTAATGGAATTAGTAAGCTTGTTAATAGATGGAAGGAAGTCATAGATAATCAGGGAAAATACATTGTTGATTGAATCTGTAATTAAATGTAACATTTGGTCATTTGTTTTCTTTATTCAAAATTCGGACAGAACTTATGGGATGACCTGATATTAACAATACTGACGAAATGACCTGATATCAGATTTTTTTTTCCAATATTTCTTTTGCCAATTCAGAAAACTTTCCAGAACCATTTACCTAACTTTTCCTTTCCATACGACAAAAGAATTATTAAAAAGCAAAAGGATATGTAAACAAAAGTATACGTCACTCGAGGAAAACGAAAAAAAAACAAAAAAAGAAAAGAAGGTACGATATAGTCCTGGGTATGACGATAAACTGTATCCCAGAGATCGGAAGATTGGAAGTTTTGAGAAGCATGGAACCCCCTCTTAATTGCTGTTGTTCCCAGGTCCACACTGATCCGGCTAAGTCACTTTTTTTTTCCTTTCAAGATATCAATTGCCAGTGCATTTAATTTTTTGAAGCTCAAAGTTGTCATTAAATGCAAGAGACCGGAAGAAATCCCACAAGCTCTTTAACAGGTACTAACGTCAATTATGTTTCCAAATAGGTAGATTTAAGTGTTCCTATGGATGACATGCACAGCACCAAACTCCAGAAATATTTCAACTGTCAGCTCTATAGAAACGTTTTCTCAGATCAATACGTTAAAAATGACTTCAGGTTATAATTATTATTGCCATCTCTCATTATTATTATTATTACCCTTTCCGGGGGCAGATACTTTTTTCTTCGTATTTTTTCACACCCAGTAATCACTTTCGTCTTGGTGGCTTTATTGCCTTGCTTGGGGTGAAATGATGAAAAAGAAAGAAAAAAAAGTGTATGGAGCCTGTAGGCCTTAGCGAGGACAATTCATCTCCGGACGTTGAAGACTGGCGCTGCAGAAACACAAATAACTTTCATGGGCAAATAGCGACCCTACAAACATCGTGAAAGCATAGAAATAAATGTTTTCTAGTAATAATACCAGTAATACGCTTTTATAGAAAAAAATACCAGTGGTACATATTTATAGCAAAATATATTTTTAAAGCCGAATTACCACCAATACATTTTACAGCTAAATGACCAACGATACATTTTGTCTATATTTGAAACCAAAATGTATGTTCAAAATATTTAGATCTCGCCATTATATAACCAATAGCGTTTGATATGCTGCTAAACAATACCAAAGCAGCGACGTGGGCGAAATATAGACATAAAAAGACAATACTTACATTATTCGGATAATTGTCCTCATCTTTGTTGCTATATTTATCACAACGTTTCGGCCTTCTTCAGGTGGTTGGAATGTCGAACTGAACCCTTTCGCTCGCGGTGGGTAGACTGTTCTAGTTCCACGTCGTATGTCTAATGGATGTCAGTTATCAGTTATCTCCTGTTAATTCACCTTCCCAAGTTCTCCACTGCCTTAACCAGGTATTGAACTCACAACTCTTTGGGTCCTGTCACTGGACCTAACCAACGCCTTTATCTACTGTGCCTTGTGTCCTTAAGGAGAACTTGGAGAGGTGAATTAA
Organism: Acanthosepion lycidas; assembly: GCA_963932145.1. NCBI lineage: Eukaryota > Metazoa > Mollusca > Cephalopoda > Sepiida > Sepiidae > Acanthosepion > Acanthosepion lycidas. Next base: position 17,300,501 of record OZ010593.1, on the reverse strand, counting down.
AAGGAGATAACTGATAACTGACATCCATTAGACATGGTACGTGGAACTAAACTGTCTAATTCAGCGAGCGAAATAAGGGTTTCAGTTCGACATTCCAACCACCTGAAGAAGGCCGAAACGTTGTAATGAATATGGCAACAAAGATGAGGACAATAGTCCGAATAATGTAAATATTGTACATAATACCTAATCTCAGAAATATAGACAGATACTGAAGGGCCGAAACGTTGTAATAAATATGGCAACAAAGATGAGGACAATAGTCCGAATAATGTAAATATTGTACATAATACCTCATCTCAGAAATATAGATAGATATTGAAGGGCCGAAACTTTGTAATAAATATGGCAACAAAGATGAGGACAATATTCCGAATAATGTAAATAATGTACATAATACATCATCTCAGAAATATAGAGAGATAATAAAAAGCCAAGTTAGATGTCTTAATTTTATATACTTACTCCTTTGATATTGTAGAGTGGATAAAGTTTAATTTATCTTCTTTTAGAGTCAGACACAAACTTTTCATACTATTATAGATTGCTACTACAGTAGTAGTTCGGAATAAATATTGAACTAGTAGTAAGTGTAACCAAAAAAAAAAACGATTACTACGAATGCCACTATATAACGATTAGTCTAGTGAGTTGTCCATCGAGAGCGGATCGATATATTTCAACTTAACGTCAAAAAGATTATATACTTCTCCGTGTACTGGTTCGTAAGACAGAGATTCCCGAACAGAAAACAATCAGTCTCCTGGGAAATGACGCAAAATATCCGGAAAAGAGTTCACCAAGGTAACACAAAGTAAAAAAAAAAAAAAATCCGAGAAAGTATTCACTTTGTGAACACAAATTAAAAAAAAAAAAATATCCGGGAAAGTGTTCACCAAGGGAACACAAAGTAAAAAAAAAAAAAAAATCCGAGAAAGTGTTCACTTTGTGAACACAAATTAAAAAAAAAAAAATATCCGGGAAAGTGTTCACAAAGGGGGAAAAAAATTACCGGGTAAGTGTTCACAAAGGGAACACAAATTTAAAAATAAAATACCTGGGAAAGTGTTCCCAAAGTTACTATGGATATCATGCACAGCTTCAAACTTCAGAAATATTTAAACTGTCATCTCTATAGAAACATTTTCACGGGTAAATGGTTAAAAATGACTTTTGGTTATAATTATTAGTGTTATCTCTCATTATTATTATTATTACCCTTTCCGGGGACAGATACTTTTTCCTTATATTTTTTCACACGCTGTAATCCATTTCGTCTTGGTGGCTTTATTGCCTTGCTTGGGGTCAAATGATGAAAAAGAAAGAAAAAAGGTGTATAGTGCCTGTAGGTCTTAGCGAGGACAATTCAACTCCTGACGTTATGGACTGGTGCTACAGAAACACAAATAACTTGACCAAATAACATAAACTGAGGACTTTCAAAAGCTACAACAACTAAAATGGATAGCACATGTAACTCAAAGAAAAAAAATAATGAAGCCTGTGTGTCTTGGCAAAGATCATCGTTCTGTGAATCTTGTGGGCTGGTGCTAAAGAATCCCAAACAAAGAGCAATACTACATAACAGAAACCACATCACTTGAGGACTTTCAACAGCAGCAACAACTAAAATGGATAGCACATGTAACTCAAAGAGAAAATAATGACATAATCAAGATGCTGACATTACACTTTATCGTTACTGTAAAGAGCAATGGCGTCAATAGACGTAAGAAATTTTTTTTTCCTGAATAAATTGTTTAAAGAAGAAAGATTTTATAAAATTGAGTCGAAAGTAGCGTTTATAATTACTATTAGATATGATAACAGATACTACGCTTTGATCCCAGACCGAATGCCAAGGAAACGCATGTCAAATCGCCAAGGTTAATAATGTAGTGATCGGGAAAACATCCTCTCCTCAGAGCAGCAGTTCGTGGGAAGAGGCTGCTTGAGTGTTCAACAATAGAACACGAGGGTGGTTCGTGACAATGTGCGTAGCATGTCAAATTTTAGTCATGAAGGTTACAACTGGTGGAATATACATCTCTGAGAACGTTCCATGGAAATAGTCATAGAGCAATGAGAGGCTTGCGACGTTTTGTCTATGGGAAAGGGGTTGCATGAAGATGAGGAGAATAGATACTACACTTAGATGCTAGCCCGAATGTTACTATTATCATTACTGTTTTTGTTTCTATGTTAATAGAATCCACTTTTGTTATTTGAGTCTTGAAAATATTGCGTAGTAATGAAATACCTGATGTCGAGTTTCATTGTAAAAAAAATAACAAATGCAAGTCTTACTTGCCTTTAAGCAAATGTTGTGAAACCGTGAACAGATATAATTAGGTGTGTTTCCGGAACTGTTACCATCGACAGAACCGAATATGACATGACGGGAATCTTGTTCACAATGTAAATGCTAATAATTTCATCTCTCGAATGGGATTTTTTTAATTTAAATTTTCAAAGCGTTTTACAAACTTTCATTTGCTGGTTGGTTTTAATTAATCAATCACTGAATTAATTAAACATAATTGAACTTGATTCTGAAAAAAAAAAGGTTATAATAAAATATTGTTATTCTAAAGAAGACATACAAAGAGTTGCCTGAAAATTACATTGATTTTTAATTAATGTTTATAAATTTTAAAAATCGAACATTACAGTCACGAGACCGGAAGACAAAATATCAATCATATTAATTACTATTCTGTTGAGAAACATTTGTATTATTTTATTAAAAACTAATGAACCTTCAATTATGAACTTATCAAGAAAGCCTTTGTGCATGATGACAAATTACTTGATTATTGAGTAACAATCTAATCCCTATGTGTATCGTTTTTAAAAAAGTAATGAAAATTATTTAAGATTGGTCTTTTAAGTGGTAAATATTAATATTATATAAAATGATTACAAGAAAATATATCTTTAGCTTAGTAAAAGGGGTATCGTTGTAGTCACTATACTATTGTTAAAATCGTACAATTTATTCTACAAAAATATATCTGAATTTAGCCTGTTCTCTTACGTTTCAAAATTACCATCAAAATTTGAGTGGATTTCCACTCAGATTTTGATGGTAATTTTGAAACGTTTTTCTACAGAATTTTTAATTGCAATCGTTTTTGATAAACTTAGATTTGTCTCCTATTTATATTTCTTCCATTGTATTGTAACTATTTACTTTGTTTGGACCGTTTTCCTCGTCTTTATTGCCCACCAAGGGCACATGGCCTAGTGGATAAAATCGTTGGTTGAAGTAATCCAATAGTGACTTGACCCAAAGAGTTGTGAATTCAATACCTTGCCACAGCAGAGGTGATCAAAAACTTGGAGAGTTGAGTTACTAAAGAGAATTAATTGTACACTGAGATATCCGGAAAAGCCATGGCATGTGGAAGTAGAACAATTTACCCTAGTAGACTAAGTAAAGGGTTGGGTTCGAAATTCACAAGTATATCACCTGAAGATGACCGAAGCGCACAATGGCCGAAACGTCGTGAACATGACAATAAAGATGAGGGGAACGGTCTGAACAATTTAAATAGTGTAAATAGGAATTGATAGTATTTCGGTTTTTGTTATGGTATTTACCCACGCAGGCATGGAATCTCCCAGCTATAAATAGGAGCAGGTACTACCTTTTGGCGAGGAAGTTTCCAGAAGTTCTCTCTGACAGTTAGACCGAACATTCTTGCTTTTACAATCTCGTTTCTATATGTTTGTATTACTGTTTCTGTTAATATATTTATTTAACTCAATTCCTCACGTGTTTTTATCTCTGGCCCTAACAATGCTACAACAGTTTTATTTTGATTTTTTTTTGTTAGGCATTTGTTTTTTGTTGTTTTTTTTTTGCACCATTCCAGCGTATCATTTACTAATAAGTATACTAAAGGAAAGATCAAAGAGATACATACAAGTGAGACTAGCGACAGTAATTAAAATTCACGTGGTTTCTTAGACGACAGTTAAGCGATGAGTTAATTTTTTTCTTTTTCTTTTATTAGTCATATAATAGGCCCGATTTTGCATCCCAAGAACGAGGGAGTAGGCCAGTGCTAATATGACCATTTACTTCGTAAACGACTGTAAACGACTGTAAACCGAGAATTAAGTTAGCTTCAATACTTGATTGAAAATTCAAAAGAGCTAATATTCAAACAAAGTTTTCAAAAGAAAATGAAAAAAAAAAATTTTCAAAAGAAAATTAAAAAAAAAAGATGGTTAGACTAAATAGACTTCAATTAAAAAGAAAAAAATTGAAAAAAAGAATTAGTACCAGATCAGCAACCTTGATATATTTTGGAAAGATATTAGAATAATCAAGAACCTATACTGGCAGCAAATGGCATGGATACGCATAGAGAAAGAGTTCAGAAGATATACAAAATTAGAAAGGGGTCTAAGGCAAGGGTATCTATTTTCACCGGACTTATTCAACCTATACAGCGAGGCAATTCTGAAAGAATTAGAAATCCTACCGGGATTCATTATTGGAGGCCACAATCTTAACAACATAAGATAAGCAGATGACACGGTACTGATAGCAGACACGGAAAAGAAATTGCAAAACCTCCTACAGAAGGTAGGCCGAGAAGAATGGACTAAGTATAAATTACAAGAATACAAAATACATGTTCATCAGTAAAAGGATGAGCCCAAAATGCGATTTATAGGTTGGGGACACTAAAAATCAAACTCCTGCGGAAATGTAAATATATAAGAAGTTTTTTGACAGAGGGCAGTAAGTGCGACGCTGAGCTCCGAAGATGCATTGGGATGGCCAAAGACGCATTCCAAAAGTTATGCAGAGTATTACAAGAGAGGAAGATGTCTTTGGTAACAAAGAAAAGAGTGCTGAACTGCTACGTGATATCTGCCCTCCTTTATTGCAGCAAAGATGAAGAAGAGACTCGAGGCAACGTAGATGCGGTTCTACAGACGGATGCTAAGGATATCATGGACCGAGCATTTGAGCAAAGATGGAGTTTTGGAGAGGATGCAAACAAGGAGGAAACTTATACTTAACATCAGGGAGAGGCAGCTGAAATTTCTGAGACACATTATGAGAAAGGAGGGTCTGGAGAATCTGATACTCACAGATCGAATAGAGGGAAAGAGAGACAAGGGGAAGCAACAGTGATCTTAAGCTAGTAGATGACAGAGCAGGGGCCTGGGGGGGAAGTAGCACAGGGAGAAAACTTATTGAGTGCTACAAGGAATAGGGGAAGTGGAGAGCCATGATCACCTACGTCCTGAAGGGACACAACACATAAAAAGAAATGATATCCATTTCTCCTTCATCCATCTATGGATTAATTAGTAAGACGACATCATTATCTCTTACAATTCAAAAATATTTTCTGGCTTGAAATAACCTCCAAAGGGTTGATGAGCCGTTAAAAACGAATCCGTCAATCAGCAATCTCGACAAAGTTTGAATCTTTGCTATCCCTGTTTGATGCGCCCTACTATACATTGCTTCAAACTCATTACGTAGGTTATTCTTGGCTTCTCTCTTGCCGTCTCTACCTTCAGTATATAATGTGAGTTTTAAAGTTTCCATTTCCTCTTAATGTTCTCCAGAAATAACAAATCTTTCTTATTTTAAGTAGAAGTGCCCTTCTGGTTACCATATTTTTAGACTCTCTCTCGTTGCTTACGTGTTCTGTTCATAGTATTCCCAGCATCCGTCGAACCGGATGCTTTATCTATCATAAAAGATGCTGATGTCTCTACTAAAATCTTTTAAATATCCAGTGTATTTTCATTGGTCAGTAAATCGCCTTTCTATCACGTGATATTTTCTCTACTCCGTCTGTGCCAAATTAGATTATGGCTCTATAAACTGAAATGTTTCATCTCCCCGAGGCTATTCGGTCAATTCATTCATTCTAATCGAAAAAAGATATTTGAAATTATGATTAGTTTAAAGCCATCTAATTTTTGTTTCTTTTTATCGCAACGAAATTGGTCGACATATTTCTGTGAACGCTAAATACAACAGCGTAATTTCGAAACTGATGAAATATATTTCGACAAGACTTTAACCCATACTGTCTTTTTGAAAAGATCCTTAACCATTTCGATGGCATAAATATCGATATTTCCGTTTAAATCTCCACAATTTTCTGGCCTTTGTAGCTCTAAGTAAAATGTGTTTTTACTGTTTTTCCAAACCCTGTGCTTGCCAACGATTTTCACCAACTAGGTAATATTCTACTTTTCTCTGTCACTCTTGCTTTCATTATGTCCTGTGACTTCATATTTTCTAAGTCCTCCTTCCCCATTTTATGCCCTTGAAATTTAGACTGTTTCTTTATCATGCAAACTACAATGTTCTTTTTGCATTCATTTTCTCTAAAAGTTCGTCGTTTGATTACATGTTCAGTGCAAAATACGTTAAAAATTATAAGTAATATAATAAGTGCTCAGTAGAAAACTACAGAGAAAATAATCAATGAATTAATAAAAGTTCAATTCACTTATCTCTCGACTGACTTCAAAGTTTCGCAGCTATTCTACTCTTCAAGGTCAGAGTATGAGATAAATCAGTAGAAGTTATTATCCGATATTATATTTATGCATTACATAATAACTGATAATCATAGACACCAAACAAGTATTAAATATGTAATATGCTAGAGTGAAAGAAAGTGACAACATTTATATATTCATAAGAATTGGTTCATGGGGTTCCTAATGGCATTATCGTCCTGAATGTGGTTGATATAAGAATAAACAATAACACTTATCAATATGCATAAAAAAATGATAAGCATTTACATTATTCGGACTGTCATCCTCGTTGCCATATTCACAACGTTTCGGCCGTTGCACGTGCCGGTCTTCTTCAAGTGATTGGAATTTCGAACCAAATCCATTATTTCGTCCACTGGCGTAGAATATTCTAGTTCCACGTGCCTTGCCTAATCTCTATGTCTCAGTTATTTCCCTTTAATTCAACTCTGCATGTTTTTTGCTTCGCCACTGCTGTAGACTGGTATTGAACTCTTTGGGTCTAGTCGATGGATCTAACCAACGCCTTTATTCACTGGGCCATATATAAGATATAGACAAAAAACAATTAGTATTTAATGCAACAGAATATTTTCAAGAAAATTATGAAAGATAAATAAATAAAGTCTAAGATAAGAAACTAGAGGAACAATAGTCAATAAATTAATAATGTTATAATATTATTTAACATTAACTTTATCTATCATAAAAGATACTGCTGTCTCTATTAAAATCTTTTAAATATCCGATATATTTTCATTGGACAGTAAATCGCATTTATATCACGTGATATTTTCTCTATTCTGTCTGCGCCGAATTAGATTACGGCTCTATAAAGTAAAATGTTTCATATCTCCAGGCTATTCAGTCAGTTCATTCATTCTAACCGAAAAAAAAAAATATTTGAAAATATGATTAGTTTAACGCCATACTATTTTTGTTTTTGCTATGGTCTAGGTTAGGACCAAGGAAGAACAACACGAACACAAGAGTAGAAATAACGAAGGTATATTACACGAAATAATAATACAAGATGTGGAAGGTGTTAGTATGACTGTCAGTCTGGTTTGGAGTGAACAACTATCGGCTCGACTCGATTCGTTCCTCTCTTGAGAGACGTAGTATATATAGTGTTAGGAAGAGTTCATTCTTAAGTTATAGGTAAGGACCCATGACAGTTTCTTTTTATCGCAAAAAAAAAGGATATATATTAAATTTCTATCACGTGATAGAAATTTAAGGTATATCCTACTCTAAGATATACGTTAAATTTCGTTTTATAATGCAGTAGTTTGGTTTAAAAAACCTTGAAATCTTTGAGTTTGAATCTAATCGCTCTTCTGTTGACTTACGACTGATTCGTTAAGGTACACTGATTTACTATCTCGTCTCAAATTGTATATCGACGCTTAGCCATACACCTGATGAAGGCGAGATGGCACAATGGCCGAAACGTAGTGATAACAACAACAAAGATGAGGACAATAGTCCGTATGCAAATATGAGTGACGGTAGAGTTATGGATTTTGGCGAGGTTTGAGGTATCGGAGAATGAACTACGAATTCCATTTGAGTTAATTACATTTACTTACGTACTAATGCCTTTGGGGAAGGTATGAATCCATCTCTCTTCTCCCAGCTATGCATAGGATGACCGATGCTAATGTTTAAAAATATCTTATAAAATATTTACGTCCTCATATTGTAGCTAAGGATACGCAGCGCGTGAATCGGTGAAAGTTGCTAAATTTGGTTTTAAATTTTAGGTTTTAACATAAGGATCAATGTTGCGTTTCATAATGCCGAAACAATTTTTACTTTCTTCTTCTAAGACAATTTTTCGCCAGTCTTATAAAAGAGTATTTGGTATTAATGAAGTCCGGTTTAACATTCTGTCGTCTTTTTTCCTGCACTTTTTTTTCCGCCTCAGGAACAAAAGTACTTATCAGATATCTCTAATCGAGGTGGTAAACGTTTTCTTTTTTAAAACAGTTTCACTGAGATCAGCTAGCTAGGAAATCAATGTTATCAGACAATTATCACTGGGCAGTGGAACGGAAACAGTCTACCAGCGTAGGTTAAATAAAGTGTTCAATTCGCAATTTCCTGTAGGTTACACGGATCGACATACACCTGATGAAGGCCGAGGCCACAACAGCCGAATCGTGGTGATAACAACAACAAAGATGAGGATAATAGTCCGTATGCAAATACGTCACAGTAGAGTAATAGATTGTGGCTCGGTTTGAAGTATTAGAGAACCAAGTACGAATTTCATTTGAGTTAATTACATTCACTTACGTAGTAATGCCTTTGGGGAAGGTATGAATTCATCTCTCTTCTCCTATCTATAGGTAAATAGCAAGACAAACTGAGTTGTATAAATTTGGGAGGACCCCGTCTAGAAAAGGAAAACTCTGAATTCAAAATTGTACGTAGCCCTGGTGAGGCACATACAATGCACCCAAGGAAAGAATCGTTCGCATTTATTCTGAACGATTCTTTTACATAGTGAAGATGGTAAATCCTCGTCCCAGAAATTCAGACCCCAAACCCAAAAGCAACAAAAGAACACACACATACATATGCTCACGCAAAGAAAAAGAATGAATATATGTTTATCTTTATAGCATTTGCGCAATAAAATTTTGTGTCTAATTCTGAGGCCTTGCTGTTGGATGTAGTTTATCGTCATACCCAGGACGTGGATGTAGTTTATTGTCATACCCAGGACGTAGGGCGAAAAGACATAGATGGTTTAGCTATTAGGTTGGTGCAAAAAATAATGACGTAATAATGTCGTTTTTTGACGTATTTTTTAACGTCAAAAAACGACATTATTACGTCATTATTTTTTGCACCAACCTAATAAAAATATTTTGATTTATAAAAATCCAAATACAATAAATTTTGACGAGGGCTCCAGAGGTTCCCACAATAAGTTGCCTTTAGTACCAATTCTCTTGCTATCATCAATACAATCATGATTCTTCTATTTCTTTCTGGTACTTCTGCCATTCACTTCAGAGTGTCAGCTGGCCTACACGCTATTCGTATGCTTCACTTGCCTTCGATGCCATTTGTCAACTGGGCTACCTGCTATTTCGTTACCTTCCCTTGCCTTCGATGCTAATGGCTAGCTGCTATTTCGTCTGCTTCAAATGTCTCTGTGGCCTTGAATTGGGCGAATATATTTTGTTAAAAAGTGAAATTCAGCTTTCTGTCACTTCTTCCATTCGCTGCAGATTGCCAAATGGGCTACATGTTATTTCGTTTGCTTAAATTGCCTTCAATGCCAAATGTCAACTGGGCCACCTACTATTACGTCTGCTTCATTTGCCTTCCGTACCAATTGTTAACTGGCTACCTATTTCGCCTGCTTCGTTGGCCTTCAATGGCAATTGTCAACTAGGCTACCTGTTATTCCGTCTACTTCACTTGCCTTCGATGCCCAGTGTCAACTACACTTCCTGCTATTTCTTCTGCTTCAATTGCCTTCGATATCAATTGTCAGCTGTCAACCCTGCATTAGGCGAATTGTCAACCCTGCATTGGGTGAATATTTTCTGTTTAAAAAATGACCTGCAGCTTAAAATATTGTCTTTTTTTCAGATGATTCGCGCCGTGATGATAGTAAGCATATGTCAATATATAGAGCAAATTACGTCTGAGATCCTGAGCTATTTGAGGCCTGTCTCGCTTATCGATGCAGATAAGCCCCCTCTGCACCTAGAAACAAAAACGTAATCGTCCCTTTGGGCATGTTTCAGCCACTTAAGCTACTTCCAGGCATAGACAAATCCGATCACATTTTAATTCAACTGATATCTTTTAAGTGAAGGGTAATTTCTTTAAATTTTTCATCGCATACAGAAGCATTTCAAATACCCATTTTAACCTCAACGAGTCACATGAAACACAGATCTTTTATTTGTTAGTTGTATTTAAACCGTCAGCTATGTACAAGATTAATGGGTAAAGTTGACATCGATCCTGAAGGTCTTAGCGAGGACATTTCTTCTTCGGACCTCGTTGACTGGCACTACAAAATCACTGCACAAGTACTATGCTAAATAATAGAAACAACAG
>OZ010593.1:17259881-17287381 GCA_963932145.1 Acanthosepion lycidas | reverse complement strand
GCCTACATAAACGAAAAAAAATGTGTTACTCCATGGTGCTTCCATTATAGTAACATACAATGTATCACATGTTATACTGGGAGGAAAGAGGAAAAATTATGCAACAACATTCCCTTGAGAACTATCATGAAATATCTAGAATGGTGGAATGAGGACCAACGAACACATATCATATTTTCATTTGATAACGGACAGGCAGGAAAACGGTGAGAGATTGCATCAATTAAATACCGGAAACTATACAATTTAAATCATATTACCCAGAGCGGATGTGTGTCGTTATTGGCGCGGAAATCGGGATAAAGATATCGAGTTGAACTTTCAGCCGTGGCCATTGCACTCAATTTCGCAAAAATAATTTCGGAAATGTATGAATTCATCTATTCTCCCCAGATATACATTGAAGGCGTGGGGGGGGTAGTTTAATTGGTAACATCTCAGACTGAGAAATCGAAGAGCAGATTTCGAATTCCATTCGCGTTCATTACATTCACCCGCGCAAATAGCTTTTGGAAAGTTATGGGTCATTCCGTCCTCCATATATGGGTTAAACAGTATGAATTATATCTGGAAAAAATCATTTTCATTCTAAAATAATGTGAATGCAATATCCACTCGCAAAAGAAAAAAAGAATATTCTTACAATCCCAAATGTGTTTCGACTTTATATAACCCATAAAGGGCTGATAACCCGTAAAAAAACAATTCAAATAACATTTAAAAATCCCCACAATTAAGCTTTAATTGCCAGGCAAAATAGGCTCTGTAGATTCTATAGGCAACCAAATTCGGATAAGTAAAACTTTGAATATAAAATGATAAAAAATTACTTGTTACAAAAACCATAGTTGGCATAGTGATGCAGTTATCTTATACGACTAAAAGAGTTTGACGTTAAACTACATCCAGCAGCAAGGCCTCTGATCAGGAGGTTTTGAGGAACGTGGAACCACCTCTTAATTGCTGGTGTTCCCCGGTCCACCATGACCCGGGGTGGTAGCACCTGTTAGGGTCCCAGCTATGGGCAAATAGTTAACTATTACCAGCAATACTTTTTTGAAAAAATTATTACCAGCAATACAATTTTAAAGGAAATATATTATCAGAAACAGATTTTTGACAAAACTAAATATTATCAGCAATAAAAAAATTTTTCGGCATTAAATAACCCACTGAGGTTGATATGCCGTAAAACAAAATAAACCAAACCAATCTAAACCAAAGAATACATATTCTGTTCATACGAATCCATCCTAAAAATGTTGTCAGCATTAGATAACTCATTGAGATTGATATGCCGTTAAACAAAATAAGCCAAACCAAAGAATACATATTCTCTTCATACGAATCTCTCCTAAAAATGTTGTCGGCATTAGATAAACCATTGAGGTAGATATGCCGTTAAACAAAATAAGCCAAACCAAACCAAAAGAGTCTGCCTATACACCGTAGAACGCAATTTAGAAGAAGATTTTGACATAAGTTTCGTTTGTCCTTCAGAAAATTATTGAACATGCGCAGTACTTTATCAAATCACTAAGGTTTCAATATTACAAACGTTTGTCTCCAAATCAAATGCTGCAGAGAGGTTATACATAGGATAATTAAATCATTGATCATTCTATTATCTGATGTTAGGATCTAAATTTGACTTTAGCTAGTATATCTTGGGTACGTCGCCTTGAAGTCTACAGCCTGAAGGAAAAGAAATATTACCCAGTCATCTTGTCTTAAATTATACGTTGTTAAAGCGGAACCGTGTTTGTTTTGAGCGATTAAGTCAATTTCGTTGTCATTTTATGATTAAAATATGTGTAACTCGTGATATATATATATATATATATATATATATATATATATATATATATATATATATATATATATATATATGTGTGTGTTATACAATGGAATTACCGCAATAATTGAACTGAGCAAAGATAAAATAAAACGTGAACGCAGAATGAAACAAGTGGTATTGTGCCTTCTCTGTGATTTACAGTATGTCTTGAAAGTAGCTTTCAGTAAATGAACAGCAATGACATATGGAGTGACATAAACTGTGAAAAGTTTATGTATTTACGCTTTGCTGAAGACATTTTCTTAATACCTAATTAATGGGTATTCAACCCGTTAATCTGGTATTAAAAATTTAAAAAAATTTACTAAGAACCATGAAAAACCATGAATAGGAAATGTCTGAAGGTAGGTTTAGAGATAAGCAAAAATAGAACAGAATTGAATTTTAACTTTCTTCAAGATAATATTATAACAATAAAAGAGGAATTGGAAAAGAAATCAAGAATACACACGGGGAATTATTGCCACCTAAAAATCCTACTGTCTTCCTGATTACACTTCTTTGTGTTCGCTCCTTGTGTCTCTGTTTTATTTATTTATTTATTTTTGTCCATGCGCAGAAACCTCTTGAATGTTAGCGGCTTTAATGCCTGTACCTACCCTGTACCTGTAACGGCATTCACCCGGGGTGGGTTGAGCCGGCTCCAATATTGGAGTTTCATGGGAATTTGGAATTCACAAGCGGTCCCCAACCCGCATGTATAGCATATGAGATTTTGATTATTGTGGTGAAGGTTTCAAGCAAGACCGTCCACACTTTTTGAAGGGCCGAATACAGAGACTTGGTGCACTACGTGCCACAAGGTCCCCAAACGACCATCCGCAGGTTTTGAATTCAGAGTTTTCCTTCTCCTAGACTAGTTGCCATCCAAGGCTATAGAACCCAGTTTGTCCTGCTATTTACCCATAGCTGGAGGGAGAAGAGGATTCACACCTTTCCCAAGGGTATTGGTACGTAAGTGAATGCAATGAATTCGACTGGAATTCGAACTCGGTGGAGTAATAGGTAGCGGCTTTACTGCCTGACTTCGGGTGAACTCGATTAAAAGAAAATATTCTCCTTATTCTTAACACAGATAGAAAGATTCATCCTGCTGATAATTCTTAACGTAGAGAAAACGGTTATTAAACCATAAGTCATTCATCCGTGCATTGAATTCTGTTGCCATATCCGTCCTGCTGCTCTTTCGCTCATATCTCGAGATTCTTGACAAACTCTACAGAAGGAACTGTAATGTAATCGATCCTGACCAGACAGATCGACTTCAGTCACTTTCTCACCGACCTGATGTCGCTTTTCTTTGACTTTTGTACAAATATTTTCATGGCAACTTTTTCCCCTAGTACCCGACTGCATCAATTTAAGTGTGCTACAAGATTGCTGAATAGGTATTAACGTTTTACTGTTGAACTAGATAGTAAAAATTAAAGAAATATCTGGAAAATTAAATTTCATGACATAAAATGATTGCTTATGTGTGAATTTCTGCGATGAAAGCTTATTCTTCACAAACGGTCGAATGCAATGATTCCCAACCGATTTTGGGCCATGCACCACTTTGGTATTTCTAAAATTCTGGTGTCCCTTGTAATATTTCTTACATGTATGTCAATTGCACATGTACGTACATACACACCAAATATTTTTATGTATGTATACTGTATATGCATCGTATGTATTAAAACGTATTACCATTAACCCTTTCACTCAGACTAAGTAGACAACAATTCACTGCTAATAACTCATTCTTGAATTGACCCCTTATTCAGTTGGTATAGTAAGCCGAAGGGTGCACATCCTACGCATGCCTCACCAAAATATTACAACCGGTGGGGCATGCGCCTCAAGTTGAGAATCACTGGTCTAATGTAATCTTTGTTTTAACATAACAACGTTTTACACATTATTTACATTATTCGGACATCTTTCTAACCATAACCGGGTATTGAACTCACACTCTTTGGGTCCTGTCACTGGATCTAACCAACGCCTTTATCCACTGTGCCATGTGTCCTTGAGGAACCGGTTAAGGCAGTGGAGAACTTTCAGAGAGATAACTGATAACTGACATCCATTAGACATGGCACGTGGAACTAGAACACTCTATCCCAGTGAACGAAATAAAGGATTCAGTTCGACATTCCAACCACCCGAAGAAGGCCGGATAATGTAAATAGTGTGCATAATTACTTATCTCAGAAATATAGACAGATACTGAAGGTCCGAAACGTTGTAATAAATATGGCGACAAAGATGAGGATAATAGTCCGAATAATGTAAATAATGTACATAATACCTCCTCTTAGAAATATAGACAGATACTGAACAACGTTTTAGCCGTTATTCTCTCCAAGTAATTTCCAATCAGAGGAGCCTTCGCGAACATTTTCGAATTGAACACTTTATTTAATCTCAGATTGTTGTCATTCTCCAGTCCATGTGTAGCGATTTCTCGTCTTGTTTAGTTTTTTGCTTTGTTGTTAGAAATCTTCTAATATGATATCCACGTTTCGAATGAGGGCGCAGAACAGCACTATCACACATTGGCCGAGAGCAACTGACAGAATCAGGAGTTGAATATAATGTAATGTTATGTGTGAAAGGCTGCAATCTCGTGTTACCAGTTACTCGTCGACACGCCCATATCACCACTGCACGTTAACGTGCAGAGTATAAATCA
The DNA here is from genome assembly GCA_963932145.1 of Acanthosepion lycidas. NCBI lineage: Eukaryota > Metazoa > Mollusca > Cephalopoda > Sepiida > Sepiidae > Acanthosepion > Acanthosepion lycidas. The sequence continues at coordinate 17,282,843 of OZ010593.1, read as the reverse complement.
GATAAAAGAAACAATAGAACACAGGTTATCAATTAGTTTCGCTCCATTGAGTTCGTTCTTTTTTTTCTGGTCAGTTGCTCCCAAATTTGACAGTTAATAAACTATTTTCGTTGAACGGATTGAGTCGATATCTGGATTTTTACTGCTTGATTACACAATTTAGGGCTTAATTTATGCAAAATCGGCGAACGACAGAAAATTATTTTTTTGATAATTTTATTAAAAAAATTAATTCCGGGAATATTCACATCAACCAAATAATACGGGTGGCAAAATGGATATTTCTAGCATTATGATGTGCAACATATTCTATGATGATATCATACAAATCATATGATATCATATAAAACATATGATATCATATGATATATAAATCATATCATACAAATTATGATGTACAACAAGATCATTTTTTGCGTTTATTACTTTCCAGCCATCTTTAATCTGTAAAAACTTTAAACATAATATCAATCGCTATCTACACAAGTGTGCAAATTAATTGAAAGAAAACCAATAATTCCGTTAGTATTTCCTTTTTTCGTATTTTTCCAATGAAAATGTTTGTATTTTGTATATCCATTACACAAAATCGTTCCTTGCAGATTGACCACAGATTCTCGATTGGATTTAAATCAGGAGAGTTTTCGAAACCGTCTATAGCACTTTGATTTGCTCACTGGAGGCACGGTGCAGTAATAGCGGCTTGGATTGGATTGAGGAATCAGAGAGCCGAGTTCGAATTCCAGTCGAATCCATTACATTCACTTACGCGCTAATACCCTTGGGAAAGGTGTGAATCCTCTTCTTCACCCTCCAGCTATGGGTAAGTATCGGAACAGACTGGGTTCTATAGCCTTGGATGGCAATTGGTCTAGGAGAAGGGAAAACTCTGAATTCAAAACCCGCGGAGGGTCGTTTGTGGACCTTGTGGCACGTAGTGCACCAGGTCTCTGTATTCGGCCCTTCAAAAAGTGTGGATGGTCCTGCACGAAACCTTCACCACTATAATCAAATCTCATGTGCTATACATTCGGGTTGGGGACCGCTTGTGAATTCCAAATTCCCATGAAACTCCAATATTTGAGCCGGCTCAACCCACCCCGGGTGAATGCCGTTACAAGAACAAGAAGAAGAAGTCTTGCCAGTGTGTACGTGCAGCGTAAAAAAAATGTACGCTTCCTTGGAATAACCTCCATCGCAGACAAAGACCGTAGGTCAACTAATCGTCAGTCGAGACAATAGTGTCTGAGCGTGATTAAAATCTGACGCAATATTTTTCAAGGCCAAACATATTTCATCATAGACCCCGAAAATAGATTCATATTAATGCGCACCACTGAAAAAGACCTAATCTGAGAGAAAAAAAGAAATCGATTACACACTCTCACTCCAGGGGATCTAAAACTGAACGTATGCTGAAAGAAAGGAAACTAAATCGGTTGCTTCAATTAATTTACACAAGGGTGTACTGTCCTCCTGATTACTTCCTTCTCTTCCCGTTCATTATTACGGTTTCTGTTTCTAATTCTTCCACACTCTGTAACTGCTTGGATCTTAGTGGCTTTACTAATTTGCATGGGTATCGATATAAAAATGATGGTACTCCTAAATGAGTGCCCAACTCTTAAGACCTTTAGTAGCTTCAAAACCTAGGCTGTCGTGCAATGTTTATCAAGTAATTCATGTTACGAATACAGTAACCCATTTCCCATCTGAGTTAGAGGTCTTTTATAAGCCCAAACAGACATGATATCAGAAGCTGAATTTCAAAGTAATAAAACTTTCCACATTTGTGGTCCTGAAGTAACAGGATCCCCTATTATTTTAAGTTTCTTCTTGGTCATGTTTTACGCTAAACTTAATAACCACCTCAAGAATATTGAGAATTATGGTAAGCTAAATGAAGTAATACAAAACCAGCGCGAAGCGATAATATACAAACAATGTCTCTTCTCGGTACGAAATTATGAAATAGATACGTACTTTCTTGCAATATTAAGAGAAACAAAAGTTCCGTTCAGCCGATTCCAACGAGGAATAGACGAGAAAAATATGTATAAATAGCTCTTGTTTATGAATAATGTTTATTTTTCATCTTGAGTTAGCTATATTGGGAATCAAAAGAAAAGAGATAAATCTAGAGATTTGACTTTATGATTTCAACCCAAGCAAGGCGAGAAATCCACTAGTACGCAGGGGATTACAGAGAATGGAAATGAGACGAAATACTGAGTATAATCCGGATTGAGGAAAGGACAAATTTTGAACGGGATAGTCGTATGCAAATTTTTGAAGATTGTAGTTATCAGGGAAATAATTAAAAGGAATGGAGGTCAAGAAGGCGGGAAATGCAAAACAAGAAGCCGTTAAAGTAGAAGCGACAGTTGTATTTTAACTATTTCAACAGTAAAAGTGTGGGAACTTGATACCAATCTAATAGTACGCTTAAATTCATGTAGTCCGTGTACCCGCCAATTCTGAATCGACAGATATTTGAAGAAAGCCAATAATTTGGGATAATAATAAGAACTATGAGGACACTACTCTAAATAGAAATAATCTAAATAAAATACGCCATTTAAAAATTAACGGGAAATTGAGATCAATTATATTGAAATCAGGTACACAAGTGTATGGTTTTTATTATGGTTGCCTGAACACTATAAGACGATTACAAGAATTCTGTTCGCCGTATTCTGTAGTAAATTCGACCAGAATTTTCAGTCAAACGAGGATGAGTGCTAAAACTATTCTTGATTTCTGAAATAGCAAAAAAAAAACAGGCGATTATTTGTTCATTGTTACGAAAAACAAGATAGATTTCTAAATGCTAATTTTAGTGATGACAGTGTCGCTTCTTAGATGTGACAGAAACTATCATATTATTTATTTTCAGGTATCACACATGAATTTTGTCACGTTTATGAAATTGTCATAATTAATAGCTTAATAAAGTAAAACTTAAATGTAATAATTTTCTTAATTAAATATCATCGAATACATGGTACAGGAATCATTTAAGATAGAAGCTTACTATTGATTTGGTTTATTTTGTTTTACGGCACATCGACACCTCAGTGGGTTATTTAATACCGACAAATCTTAGGGTAGGTTAGTATGAATATAATATACATTCTTTGTAAGAAATCAGTTTGTAGATTAGATTTCATTGACGTATTTTTGTAAAGAGGTTTTTTTTTTATTTTTATCGAGAGACAAATGTATTGCAGGTAATTTTCTTTCCAAAAATGTAATGGTATTATTACTTAAATGTATTACTGGTACTTTTACGATGAAAATACATTTTTATACTTTCATAGTGTTTTGACCCCAGTCTGGGGGTGAATTATTTTCCCATAGCTGGGACACTAACAGTTGCTACCGCCCCAGTTCAGGATCCACCTAGGAACACTATCAATTAAGAGGATGTTCCAGGCTCCTGAAACTCTCCCGATCAGAGGCCATGCTGCCGGATGGAGTGGGCAGGAAGTGGAGATTATGTTGACAGCTAAAATAGATAGCGATTGACTTTTGACTTGAAATGATCAAGATTCTACCATAGTCTATTAGGTTGGTGCAAAAATAATGTCGTTTTTTGACGTTCAACTTTATGTGAGAAAACGATATTATTTTTCCACCAACCTAATACATTCTACGTCATCGAGTCACACTATCGTCAATATATATATATATATATATATATATATATATATATATATATATATATATATATATATATATATATATATATATATAAAGAAAAACATTTTTATTTTTAGATAGATTTTAGATGCTTTAATAGGTAGATAGAGAAAGACAGGGACAGGTTTCAGATGTCTCGAGAGGTAGATATATAGTTGGAGACATAGATAGATTTCAGATGTTAGATAGATAGATAGATAGATAGATAGACAGAAAGAGAGATAGAGAGATAGAGAGATGTCATTGGCATTGGATTATTTTAAAAAGATCTAGGAGAAAATATAAATTCTTGATTTAGCGTTTTTATCCCTAATTTCATCGATACAACCAGTCTATTACATATTTCCTGTTGAAATAAAAATTAAATGGACATGGAAGTTCATTATCGATTGATCGAATATACATTAATAAAAAACAATATATATATATATATATATATATATATATATATATATATATATATATATATATATATATATATATGTATGTATTTATAAAACGGACTTACCTTGTAATAACCAATCTTCGTAAAAACCTGCGGTGTGTCCATCGCTAAAGTGTCCACAGATGGAGCACTGGTCATAGACTGCCTCTGCAACAAATAAGAAAATAATTTATGTTAACCATTCACATACATTTCATATTTTTCATTTGTTAAAAGTAATTCATTCATAAATAAAAAGCTGGAAAAGGATATTTATAATACTACATGGGAAAATATTTTCGGCGAACGTCTGTCGTTCGCTTTCACTATCTTTACGCTATCGGGGCGCATCATGATCTGCTACCTGTTTGGGGTACATTTTAAACCATTATATGATAGATTTGCGTTTTCGGCTACCCCATAGTCAAAATTTTCGGGTTTGCTCTATGAGGTTTTATGTAAATGATCTACAATTAACCATGGGTATATGTAGCAATGTCAAATTTTCCCTGCAAGGTAGTGGAAATGGCTTCTCATGATCAATTCATTGAGACGGTGAGAATATTTTATTTGGTAATAATGTAAAAATGAAGGTGTATGTATATATATATATATATATATATATATATATATATATATATATATATATATATATAGGTAAAAATCCTTGGTCAAGTAATCCAGGTGAATCCTAACAATTGCCTCTCTTTTTAGATCCCTTTTCTCTTATTTGTTGTCTTTTTCTCCCTTTTATCTTTCTGGTTTCTCATTTAGATTTTATTTTATCTAAATTTTAGTGTTGACAAGCTCAGGCGGAGCGAAATGTCCATTCAGATGGGGTATCTGTGAATTTCATTTATTTTATATATATATATATATATATATATATATATATATATGTGTATGTGTGTGTGTGTGCCTGTGTGTATGTATGTATGTATGTATGTGTACGCCATAGTTCAATTAGGACACATTGAAACAGCCAATGAAACTTACCTAACTCCATCCACAACATACTTATAGAAAATACAATCATAATATGTCAAAAAATGGAATCACTAATAATAAAGAGGAAAAAGCCATCGCGCAATAACATCAACTATGAACACGGTCACAATATGCTGACCGTGTTTGGAAAAATATTTGAATTGCACTAGAAATATATAAAAAATTTACACATTCAGTTAAAAAATACAAACATCATTAATAATGTCTAATAGAATAGTCGAAGGCTCTTTGGATAAATAGAACATTTGGACAGTTTTTACACACATCATGTTCAGAAAATAAATCATTTATACGAACACAAGGAAAAAAAATTGTCATATTACTTTCTCAGTCGTCTTTAATGAAACTAGTACAAAAGGGGTTTGCTGCGCAAATACACAATTATATATATATATATATATATATATATATATATATATATATATATATATATATATATATATACAGGAAATCAAATACTTTGCTACACAGTCACACCGAAGAAAGAGAGCTCAATGTCATATGAAATGGCAGATCGTTGATATTTCTAAATGAATTCCCATTGAACAGTGGCCGACCACAACTAATGATTTCATGACTTTTCACGCAATCATCAGGTAGGAGAAACCGTCGTAGATCCATTGTGCTTTTTACTGTCACAGCTACGAAAGACATTTTCCTATCAAGGGTGATGCAGACACGAATCCTGCTGGAGGGCACATATTTTTTTCTTTGATATGATTTCTCAAATCTTTAGGCTGGAAGACGAAAAGAAATAATCATACCGTTTAATAAATAAACGGAGTTTCTACTCAAATATACCTGTCCAATGAAATAACGTTTAAAGTGATAAAATCTCTCTCATTAATAAATGATATATATGGGTCACAGGTGCATTGTGGGTAATCTATTCTGGCGGTTATTTTTGCGGGAGTGACTTGTTTGTTTGTTTGTTTGTTTATTTATTTGTTTGGGTTAATTTTATTAATAATTAATTTTATTATTTGTTTTATTAACGTTAATAAAACATGAAAAAGCGAAAAGAATAAATTATACAAAATGAAAATAAAAAACAAGTAAAACGCAAACAAATAAATAATTAAACAAACAAGCCACTCCCGCAAAAATAACCGCCAGAATAGATAGAAATTTGGAATCTCTCCCTTCCCTCTCTAAACTCGACAATGTCTGTCATACCATCCCTCACCACCCTCTATAAGTACTTTTTGTATGGTTTTAAATGGATTAGAAAGTTTCACATAGTTAAATAATCTGAGCGGGATGGGGGGAGCATGGATTTTTATCATTTTTCACCCCGGATTCGATCCTTCAAATCTACAAATCAACCATTCGCCCTTGCATAGAGTATTGCTGGCATGTATGGTCTGGAGCCCGTTCTGTTTGCCTCGGGGTTCTTGATAAGATTCAGAGACGGATATACAATATAATTGGCCCTGATCTGGCATCTCGTCTGCAGTCGATCTCTCACAGACGTGCCGTCGCCTCTCTCTGTCTTTTTTACAAATACTTTCATGGTAATTGCTCCGATGAGCTGCTCTCGCTGGTTCCCAGACTTCGCGAATTCAAGCGTCCTACGAGGCTGGCATCCCACTTAAATCCTTTCACTGTTGAAACTGTTAAATGTAGCCGCCTCTTCTAATAACGGAGCTTAATACTGCCCTTCAAAAGTGTAAATTTTAATTTCATTTTCCGTTTCACCTATTGAAAGTGAAGTCTGAGGATCCAGAGAATGATAAAATTCTCTGATGAAATAAATTATTACAATGGAGGCTTAAAATGGTCTGTTTTTCTTTAAATTAAATTATTCACACTGAAGTAACATTGAGCTGTTAGGATTTCATCCTTTTTGGAATTATCTATACGGATTACCAAGATTACTTAACTATATATATATATATATATATATATATATATATATATATATATATATATATATATATATATATAGTTAAATTCCCAGATCAATTCTGTGGACAAGACAGATTGATATAAAACGACAATTGGAAAAAAGATTTTGCCGACGCGTTTACATTAACCAGAAAAAAAGGCTTAGACAGAAGCGTCTATCTTTTTAAATTTGGATTTTTTAATGTAACTATAACAAGAACATTTCGATTTCATTTTTGCCTTGAAAAAGTCGGAAGACGAAACGCGTCGGCAAAATCTAAGATCTTTTTTTCCAATTGTCGTTTTATACCATCCATATATATATATATATATATATATATATATATATATGGTGTTTCAAAAATCTATACGCACTAACTCAACAGATCGTATTTGAATTAAATCTTGACAAACAGATGGAACAGAAGTTGAGGCTCTGTAGCTGTTGTAAGCTCCTGCCTTCTTTGGGTGACTGGAATTTGGAACTGTAATCTTTATTTCGTCCACCGGGGGGAGATTGTTCTAGTTCCACGTGCCATGCCGCTTTCGGGTATCTTAGTTTCAGTAATTTAACTTTAGTAACACAACTCACCAAGTTTTTGTTCACTTCTGCTGTGGCCAGGTATTGAACTCACAGCTCTTTGGGTCAAATGACTGGATTACTTCAACTAAGGCTTTCCTCTACTGGGTCATGTCTCCTTGAGGACATTAGTGTATAAACCACTGTGTGTGTGTGTGCCAACAAAGATACAAACAACAGTCCGAACCATTTAAATAATTGAAATAATTTATTCCAGTCGCTTGAATTATTTGTAGAGAAAGATTCAAAATGTACATAGTATTTTTAAGGAGACAACACACACACACACACACATATATATATATATATATATATATATATGACCTTCGAATTTTTGATTTGTCAGCTTTCCCTGACGATCCGCTTAGTTGAAATGTGGGTAGGTTTGTCTGGCTCACTAGGTTTGACTAAATAATATATATATATATATATATATATATATATATATATATATATATATATATATATATATATATATATATATGTAAAATTCTCAAGGGGATAGAATCCACGTAGAACTCAAAGACAATTTTATGTTTAACGTTCTTTTTATAGATACAAATATTTAAGTAAATGCTCTGTTTATAATAAACAGTATTAAATAACATTTACCGGCCTGAATGTCCGGAAATTTTCAAAGAAAATATTCGTCTTTTGACAGGATTCGAACCTGCATCCTATACGGAACCGTCATTTAGCCTGACGTGCCTAACCGCTCTTTAATAAATAAATTGTGGGACTTTGTCCATTTCTTAATGTATGACGTCATTTGTTTACATTTGATACGCCATGAGCAGTTATGAATGTACGAGATTCATGGACGATTGAAGTTTATAAGCAGTAAATTCGACCTTGCCAACCGAAACGATCCTTTGCTGCCGAGCGGTTAGGCACGCCCGGATAAATGGCGGTTCCGTATAGGATGCAGATTCGAATCCTGTCAAAGGACGAATATTTTCTATGAAAATTTCCGGACATTCAGGCCGGTAAATGTTATTTAATGCTGTTTATTATAAACAGAGCATTTACTTAAATACTTGTATCTATAAAAAGAACGTTAAACATAAAAATGTCTTTAATAAATATATATATATATGTATATTGACCACAAATATTATATATATATATATTTATATGTGTGTGTGTATATATTCATATATATATGTTTCTCTCTGTGTGAGTGCATGTTTGCATGTGAATGCGTGCGTGCTAATTCGGTTTTCTCTTTATACGTATTCTTGACAATATTAGTAATCAAACCTGCTTTTTGATCGACATCGATTAATCACTTCAGTAGACGCGTACAATTCTATCATTTTCCTTTCATATATTTACTTTCTCCCGTTCTTTCCACGTTGTGACCGTCGTCCGTGCGTTTCATTTGCCTCTGGACAAAGAACCTCATGATTTACTAGTATTGTTAACGCAAACACGGTAGCTGCATTAACGTCATTCAATTCCCAATAAACATTCAGAAAATTAGTTGTTCAAAACGGAAGCATCGTATCCAGCAACGGAGTGAGAATATGTCGCGAAAATTAAAAGGTCACAATTACTTTTTACTTCATGCGTAACACTGATTTGTTTTTTTTTTTAATCTATATATCTTGTATTTTTACTCGTTGGCTTGTAATCTAAAACCTATGGTGCCTCTCAAAGCATTGGAACCAACAGTGAATGTATTTAAATAAGGAAAAATATTTGTTTGTGGCGTGCAGACTGTATTGTTAGAAATAAGAAAATGTAACAGACCTTGAAATGATCGGTTTGGACTGTTAGATTTTTCACTCTCATCGAATTTCAACAAGAAAACGGAGGCACTCTGGCGTGAGAGTGTAACTATAGGGCGTCCTTTACATATGATTAACTCATGTTCATACTCGGAACTCTTGTTCATACATTGCGGTCAGGATTTATTTAAAACAACTATATCAATGTGTTTACTCACTCTAATGACTAGATATGCAGGAACATATCTACTAAAAATCATGCATAAATATATTCTCTTGTATATTTAGCGCCTCAACCGATACAGTAAATATAAGAATTATTCAAGCATTACGTGTGGGATTGAGATATTTTTATCCATTTCACCCCAAGTAAGGCGATGATGACGCAAAGGGTCACTGTAAGTGGAAGAGAATGAAAACACTTTAGTGAGGAGAAACGAAAATAAAAGAACATGATTTAAGAAGATGGCGATTGAAGTTTCACTTAATATTTTGAAGATTGTTCGTGACAGGGAAGAATAAATTGTAAAAGAGCTAAACAGGTGAGATGTGCGAGAAAAGAAAATATTAGAATAGAACGGTTGGTTACCTCTAGCTATTTCAACGATGAAAATATGTTTCTTATCTAGTGGTATGTGCTTCGCTGAGCTTAGGGTGGAAAGATAAATTGTATTTCTTTTAGCCATGAAGTTAGCATTGATTTCTTCCCAAACTGAATCTTACTCATTTACGACTTCTTGTCGTGAGAAAATATATATATACGGAATATATTTGTTTCTTCGCTGCTCATGCAATATATTAATGTATTTACTTTTGAGTTTTGTTATCTTCTTCCCAGAGTTTCAATTATTTTCGAAAACGTCAACATCTCTGTGACTATTTCTGCCATTTTAAAAAAAATAAAATCTTCTTTTTTCAAAATGGCTCCTGTTCTGCTCGAAAATATTTTTCTTATTTTGGAAAGAACCTCTCTCTGGCACCATGTTTTACTAGGGAATGCTGGGCGTAAAAAGCTTCGTGAGGCAGTTTGAATAAAGTTGTTGAGTTTACCTCGTGTCGTCTTTGTGTTGCTTCGACTATTCAGCGGTCAGCCTCTTAAGATATATCTTTCCACCCTTAAGCCCGGTAGAACAGTAAGCTTAAATTCATGCGGCCGAGATGCCTTGGAGTGGAGATCATTAGAACAAATGCCATGAAAATATTTATAGAAAAGACAAAGGGGAACCAGAAAGGGGCGGTGGGAAAGTGACTGGTGTCAAGATACGAGATTTTTTTTTTGATAATTTTGTTGAGAATCTTGTCATTTGTAACTGGAGAACCACACAAGATATGGCAGCAATATTCAATGCAAGAACAAATGGCAGATGTATAAATGTGCAAGATTCTCAAGAGAAATAGTGTTTGACACGACAAACCGAAACAACGCTCTTAGTAGCAGAATAATATAAAGCGTTGTTTAGGATTTCACTATTAAAATCATAGCAAATTATTTTTCTTAGTAATTTTGGTACAGTCCCACATTGCATAATATTATACAGACTTGTGCCAATTAATTGAAACAAAACGAATAATTACGTTATCATTTACTTTTCTGCGTATTTTTCCAATGAACCATGACACGGTGAACATGTTAATACTTTGTATGTCCATTTCAGGAAGTCGTTCCTTGGAGATTGACAACAGATTCTCGATTGGATTTAAATCAGGAGAGTTTCCCGGCCAGTCTATAGTACCTTGATTTGCTCACTGGTAAGGCTTGTCTGTGAGACGGTTAGCGTTACAATTTTCGTACGCTTGCTTTGAGTAGGGCTCATCGCAAACAAAGGTCGTAGGACAACTAATCGACAGTCGAGAAAATAGTGATAAAAATCTGATACAATTAAGAATGACGCAATGTTTTTCAAGGCCTAACAAATTTCATCATACAACCGGAAAACAGAATCATATTAATGCACATCACTGCAAATGGCCTATTCTGAGGAAAAAATAGAAATCGATTGCATATTGTCAATCCAGGGGGTCTAAAAACTGAACGTATGGTGAAAAGAAATTAATTTGCACAAAGGTGTACTGGAAACATATACTCACAATCTGATAAATTTGCGTATTAGTTGTGATTAATGATGTTAGGACAGAATCATGTTATTTTATTGCTAAGGTGATTCGTTTTGAATATACTTAGAAATATGCGGAATATAACACAGAATTTCGTTCATTTACAAGATCGGCTTTACAAGTTGATATGTCGTAAACAAACGAAACAAATCAATGACAAGTTTGCATATAAGATCATTCAACATATTCGACCAGAGAGGAAATTCACCAAAAAGCTTAACAGATTTTTTTCCGTTTTATTTAACAGGATTATTTATAACGATACGGTTAGAGTAGGAAAAGTAGCCTTCCAAAAGCTAAACAAACTATAAGGATACAGGAAATGCGGTTAGAAACAAAGACAAGATTGCTGTACTGTTAATGTAATATCAATCCTACTGTATAGTGGTGAATGCTGGACAATTTCCCCGCAGGCAAAGAAGAGACCCGAGGCAGCAGAGATGTGCTTCTACAGAAGGACACTGAGCATTCCATGTGAGAAATGAGTAAATTTAAAAGAAAATCATAACAAAATGGCTTTTATATTTAGAATCAAAAAGAGAATAAATTTCTAGTACTCAAATACGTTTTCCAGAATTTGGCACTCACAGAAAGGCAAGAGAGACATAATTAAATAGTGTATAAAACACCTAAGAAGCTTGTTTCAGTGGGTGGGAGAACAGCGTCTTGGGGTGACGGTGATAAGGCAAACCTTACTAACAGCTACAAAGGATAGAACGTTCGCCTTATGCAGAAGGAAAAGAAAAAATAGGAGAAATACAGTGTAACCCGGATATAAGAGAGTTGTCGGGACCGGAGAAGTCTCTTATATCCGGGTTTATCTTAAATCCGGGTTTGGTCTATTTTGTTTACATTAACACAGGCTCTAATTTGGAACCAGAGAAAATCTTTCTTATATCCGAGTTTCTCTTATATCCGGGTTTGGTCATTTTTTTTTACATTAACACAGCCTCTAATTTGGGACCAGAGAAAATCTCTCTTATATCCGAGTTTATCTTATATCCGGGTCTCTTATATCCGGGTTACACTGTAAATAATAACACGAGAGTGTTCTTATTAATAACAACGAACTTGCTATTACGTATATGTCATGAATAATCAAGAGTGGTCTCCCCTTGTTTTGTTACTCTCCTTTTTGAGAGAGCTATTTCTGTTTACTGGGACTATAAAAAGATACTCTACGCGAACCTTGTTTTCTCAGTTGAATAAGGCTTTCTTAAATCATACACGCGCGTACTTTTGTCGTTACAGTATAATTACAGTGTGTAATTTCTATACTGGATTTTCCCTTTTACTCACAACCATGTATTCTGTCTTCTTGCAGTTGATGTTTAATCCTCCCTTTCCTTCATTATCTTTTGTATGAGTTTTTGCAGTTTTCTTCCTGTGTCTGTTATCCACACTGTGTCATCTGCATATCTTATATTGTTAAGCTTGTGGCTGTCAGTGATGATTCCTGGTAGGATTTCTAATTCTCTCAGAATCGACTGATATTAAAATCTGTATAAGTCCGATGAGAAGAGACGATATCAATCCAATAACTTATCCAGGCAATAGAAAGCAAAAATATACATATTACCTCCCTTGACATAAAGCCGTCGTATATAATTCTAAAAACGTAATGACCCATAATTTTCCCGCTCTCATAAAAAGAAAGTAAACATATATTACTGATTGTCATATTGGTAACGTTGAAAATCGTGAGATATAAGATATAAGTTCCTTTAATAGCATGCTCTTAAAAGCAAACGTCAGATGAACGTTCCATTATGTTATTGAAAAGAACTAGCAACAAAAAAAAAGTTTACATACGAATGGTGATTTTAGGACAACGAATTAGACAGTAATTTCATTTGTTAATGTCTAGTCCAATTATCGTATGTTGAGATTCATAGCGTTGGATCAGAAAAGCCAATACAGTGGCGCCATAGTCATTAATGGAAAATACTAGACCTGACGATGCTAATTCTGGGCCGTGTCATCAAAACTTTAACGAGCTTTCAAATACATGGACATAGATTTACATACACGGGCAAACGTATATAGACTTACCGACATACACAATTACAGATATATGCATTGGGTATTAGTACCTATATGTGTTATTATATGCGTTGAGATATGCATTTCTCTTTTGAAGAAATTTCGTATGGTTTTAAATGGATTAGAAAGTTTCACACAGTTAAATAATCTGAGCGGGGTGGGGGGGAGCATGGATTTTTATCATTTTTCACCCCGGAATCGATCCTTCAAATCTACAAATCAACCATTTGCCCTTGCATGGAGTATTGCTGGCATATATGGTCTCGAGCCCATTCTGTTTGCCTCGGGGTTCTAGATAAGATCCAGTCGATCTCTCACAGACGTGCCGTCGCCTCTCTCTGTCTTTTTTACAAATACTTTCATGGTAATTGCTCCGATGAGCTGCTCTCGCTGGTTCCCAGACTTCACGAATTCAAGCGTCCTACGAGGCTGGCATCCCACTTAAATCCTTTCACTGTTGAAACTGTTAAATGTAGCCGCCTCTTCTAATCCAATAGCTTCATATCTCGCACCTCTCGCCTGTGTAACCCCCTTCCCTATTCCTGTTTCCCTGATAGCTATAATCTCCAACTATTCAAATGTAATGTCAATCGATATCTCCAGTTGCCATGATCTATCTACTATCCTTCTCATCCTTTCCTCTATCACTCCTATCTGCTCTCGCTCCAAATCCTCTGTAACCCCTTGCGTGCTAGTGGCTTCCCGACTTGCTAGGGGTGAATTGCTTTAAAAAAAATTGAAAACGGATATATATTAATATATACAATTATATTAAAAGAAAGTGGGGAAGAGTAAGTATAAAAGAATATACAGTTCAGTTATGTGCCATGCGTAATACACGCTTAGGCGATCATGTATCTCTCGATACACGAATTCCAAAACAGATTTTTTCCCCGCAGTACGTTACCATTTCTTTCTGCGATAGACCAGTTGCCATCCAAGGCTACTATTTGCCCATAGCTGGTTTGGGGAGAGGGAAGAAGAGGATTCATACCTTTCTCAATGGTATTAGCACGTAAGTGAATCTAATGGATCTGACTGGAATTCGAACTCGGCTCTCCTCAATCCGAACGGCTATCCATTACGTCACCGTGCCTTACTACCTGTAAAATGGTGAATCAGAAAGGTACTCGGACAATTGGTCGACGGACAGTTAACCGAATGGACATTTAGTCGAAAACGTACCGGCGTACTTACATGTATGTCACACTTCTTATCTTTATTGTGCTACATATATTTATATTTATTTACTGTATTGATTTATAATTTTTCGTTTCTTTTTTGGCAGCCTTTTTTAAAATCTATTATATATATATATATATATATATATATATATATATATATATATATATATATATATATATATATATATATATATATATATATATATATTACAGTAAGATGGTAGGTATTTTGAGAAAAAGCACATTTTACTACAGCAAAAATGTTAAGTCTTTACTATATGAAAGATCTTTGAATTTCGATTTTAATAATCATTATCTTAAAGGAATGAATTAGATTTTATCTTACTGTTAAATACGAATTTAAATAATCAGGTGCTACTTTTAAACAAAATACACACAAATCTTTTTAAAATCCTAATTTCAATAAACAAATATTGAAGTGAGAAAACTTTTACCAATAAATTTAGTAATTTAATTACTTGAAATTCAGTGGTAATTATTAGTCATATTCTACCTTATAATACAGTTAATTAAAATACTTAAATTATTGCTTCTTACTAATTTTACTTGTACTTTTTCTGGGAAATGTCCCTCGGCACAATATCCGTTCGGCCAAATCCGTTTCGGTCAATTGTCCGGCAGCGATCAAAAAATAAGAAAAAGCACAAAAAGTAAAAAAAAAATAAGCTAAGCGGTTTTCGAACCGCACTCTTGTGAGCTCAGTCGAGGTCAAAGCATATATATATATATACACTATCAGCATGGCCCGGCGTTGCCCGTGCTTGATTCAAAAATCGTACGACTCATACAGCAATCGCTATCACTTAAAATATTTTTGCCCTTCCTTGCCTTTAAAGGAGTGACCTTGGCCGTGCTGATGTTGCTACATGTCTTACTTCTTGCCTATCTCACACTGCGAATTTTTCTAAGCTCTATAACAAACATTAAATCTGTTACGAAAAAAGAACTGAACAAAATGTACACAAAACCATCAGCTTTAAAAAAAAAAGGACTCGTAACTGGAAAAACCGAATGAAAAAAGAATGTTAACAAAAATACTTTTTCACAACTAACCCAGTTCTGCGGAATCAGAATCAACGTTGAGTTTAAGCAAGCGCATGAGTCAATTGGAGTAAAGTGCCATGCAGATTTAAATATTTCCCACTTGTGACGAATGCAGCTATCGATTTTTTGGATGCTAGTTAACATTCGTGTCAGTCAGCTGTTGGCTCTCACTCTGGCCAATAGAATCTTCCTGCCTATTCGTGGCAGCCAGCTATAGGCTCTCACTCTGGCCAGTAGAAAATGGCCACAAACTACATGAAAAGTGCCGTAGAAGCATGAAAAAATCGATTATTTCCACTATCGATGGGAGTTGGAACATGCAACGTCGATCTTAGCCTTTCCGCTAACTTGGAGCATGTGCAAATCCGTCGAAAATTGCGGCCGTGCATTCGTTACACACACACACACACACACACACATCCTGCTTTTATAGATAGAGATGTGTGTGTGTGCAATGAATGTCTCCTAGTTATTGTCAAAATATTTGTTTTATTCGTTCAATAGAATATTTGTCATGAAAATATTTATAAAGAAGTCATATAGAAAATTGTGGGAGAAAAGTAGAAAAGTGACAGAAGCCATAAAGCCAGGTCAGGATGGAAAAACACGGCAGATTTTCCTTCGCATTCTGTCACCTGTAAAGAAAATAAGCTATCATTCTAATATTTTAAGAAAAATTTTAAAAAATTAATGTTGGTTTGTGGGCTACCGTAGCAAGCCCATAAATCAATAATTCTGGAAAAAGATATTTTACGATGTAATTCTATATTCTCTTTTCAAACATAAACGATGAATTTTGGAAAACTTTACGTACTTTCTGTAAATGTTACTGAACTTCGGTATCGAGTGGAATTTTAAAATAAATAACGATCTAAAATTTAATTAACGCTCACAATAAAAAGGTGTAGCATTAAATAATTCCTTTTTACTGCAACAAACGTCATGTGTAACATAGCCTTCTACATAAGAATTGACATTTTAATATCTTTGGATATAAAATTTTCCAAAATAAACGACTTTTGGGTTTTACCGTATTTTTACTTCCGGTTCTGGATGTATTTTCCTCAGTTCCGGATAGCGTTTTGAGTACCAGTTTAAATTATTTAAATTCTTTGAGGAGTTCTAGTAATAAAAAAAGTTTTATTTGTTGTAGCATATTTTGGGAGAGATTGTACACAAGTTCAATACTTTGGGACTGACAAAATTGAAAATGTTATTTTCTAAAAAATTACTTAAATTAATGTAATAATTAATGAAAACGTATTGACAATTTCATTGAAATCCGTTAATTTGTTGGTGTTAGAATTTTTAAAAATAAAAGTATAATTCAGTTTTTGTTGAGCATGAACGAATACGAACTAGATGTCCCTCAAAGGTACCCGTTAGAAGCAATCATATACCATTTAGAAACAAAAGCACAAAACATACAGGAGAGATTTTAGAAATTGTTTAAATATAGCCGCCATTTTCACGAACTACAATCTAAACCCAACATGGTATGTAGGCTAGTGCTTCGAAAGGGTGTTCTTGTAACACAGAAATGTTTTCGTCAGGGAAAAATTGTTAGTTGCCAGCAGTGCATGGTAAAGTGATCTGTCATTCGCGAATATTACATTTTCAGCCATTTTGGATAACCTTAGTGTCATATATTTTATCGTTGTTCAGTCCTTCATCGATGAAATAATCTGAGATACAGATGTTGCATTTAAAATTTGATGGTACTATTGTAATTTTCTGTCACTTTTGCATGTATCGAAAAAATATAAGGTCCTGATGAAAAAGTAATAGATATTTATTATGGATATTTCTTAAAATAATGATTAACCAACACACTCCTTAATAGCCATTCAGTGTAGAGGTTAATAGAATTAAGCGTGTGATATGAATGTAAGAAGTAGTAGGAAGTAAATAATATCAGGATATGTAGGATAGACAATTATTGACCCTAGATTTGAAGAGGTTAAGTTTGTAGGGTTCGGGAAAGCGTTATTTTCCACCCTACAATCCCTTTTCTCACAAATCAAACGTCGCAAACATCTCGCTGCTCTATCGATATTTCCATGGAAAGTTTTCAGATGAATTACATTTCTTAGTTCCACTAGTTTTAATCTTCACGGCTAAGACCCGTCATGCCACGCATATTTTAGCAAACCACCCTCCTTCCCTATGTATTCCATTGCTGAAACGTACGTTCTATTAGCGCAACTTTTTCCCCACATACCGCTGTTTCGTGGAACCAACTCCCAATAGGTTGTATCCCCGATCAATACAATCCTTACCATGAAAATATATGAGAATATATTAGTTTAATTGTTGTCAAAGTTTCTCCTATTTAAAGAATACACAATTTGACAGGTGTAGGCCTAACCAATCGTTAAAAATAGCAGATAATCATTTCTATATATTTAAAAAAATATATGAGCAATAAACCTGAGAAATATATATATAACACACGTATAAGTGGGCTGTAGAATCACAAAAAACAGATAAAACGGTTAAAACAATATGGCTGCCGTCAAAGAAAGCCTATGTTAAGTGACCCGATTGATCTAATGATCCGTTAATGTGAACAGATTGGATTGTACTTAATCGTACGATATATTTACCAATCACTACAACTGAAGATAAAAAAAAAACAAACAAATTGAAAAGTCAACATTAACGATTGGCAAATTTGGTGATTTCACTCCGTTTGCAACAAAACAGATCGATGACTGATCTGATTGGTTGTCGCTAGACCAGCAAAAAGGGATGAGTAAAATCTAGAACATATATATTCCTTGAGGTGACCTCAGCTAGACACGGCTTCAGTCCAATTAGACACGTTATTTTTCCCGTTCTGTTAATCGAAATTTAGAGATATACAAAAAAGCATACGCCGAAAAATTAACTTAGAAAATCAATAATGACTAAGTTGTAAGCATTTCTTACGTGTATTGCTTATGTTCTTTTTCTTTTTAATATATGACGATGAGTATTTAGTATTTTCAGCGATTTTTAAAAAATCCAAATTACAACCAAAAACGTTTTCGGTTTCTCTCTTCTTTTTAATATATATATATATATATATATATATATATATATATATATATATATATTAAGACATTTTTTCATGGCTATACCTTCTTTTTACAGATAGAAATATTTAAGTAAATGCTCTGTTTATAATAAACAGGTATTAACAATATTTACCAGCCTGAATCTCCGAGAAGTTTCCATAGAAAATATGCGTTCTCCGACAGTAATCGAACCTGTATCCTATACGGAACCGTCATATAGCCTAACGTGCTTTTACCGATTTCGCCACAGAGGAAGCAAGATCCATTTAACTGTTTTTGCTTACCGAAACGCCGCTCTGTAGCCTAATCGGTAAAGCACGTCAAGCTATATGACGGTTCCGTATAGGATACAGGTTCGATTCCTGTCGGATGATGTATAATTTCTATGAAAATTTCTCGAACATTCAGTCCGGTAAATGTCGTCATTACGGTTTATTATAAACAGAGCATTTATCTAAATATTTGTATCGATAAAAAGAACATATAAGCATAAAAAAATGTCTTAACATAATTGTCAGACTTGGTCCATTTCATAATATATATATGATAGTTTCATTTAAGACAACTGGCAAGTTAATGTGATTAAGCTTTTTCCTCATTCTTTTCTTGAGTTTGTATAATTGTTTTATTTTCTGGTCATTAAGTGTGTAAAACAGTCTGAACATTCTCTCACTCTATATAAAACATTCGACAGTTTTTATACAATTCATATATATATATATATATATATATATATATATATATATATATATATATATAGAGAGAGAGAGAGAGAGAGAGAGAGAGAGAACATAGAAAATCTATACAAACAGAAGAAAAATTAATACATATCTTAATCGCAGTACCTAGGACTGCTGCCCACATTATAGCTGCACAGTTATATATATATATTTGTGTGTCTATATATATATATATATATATATATATATATATATATATATATATATATATACAAACATATATATATATATATATATATATATATATATATATATATATATATATATATATATTAAAAAAACACATATACCTACGTTTATAAGATATAGATTATAATAATAAGCTATTTCTTTTGCCTGACGGATTGGGTAACTAACGGAAGTTAAGTCGCACAGCAAACGTAGGTATATGTGCATTTATTAATATATGTTTCTTAGCTCTGTCTAACCACATCGAGCACTATAATACAATTCTTAGAAAAATTTGTTAACGATTTATTTCCTTACCAGTGTATGCAGGCCAGCCCGCGCGTATACAGTTGCAAATATCTAGTTATTCTATTTACTTAAATCTCTCTCTCTCTCTCTCTCTATATATATATATATATATATATATATATATATATATATATATATATATATATAATTATTTATTAAATATTATAATATAAATATGTTATAAAATCACTACAAATATTGCCATTTTGTTTCAACACATCTGGTGTCTTATCAAGTGATGATGTTGAATGTAGATTGTTGTCTACAATCTGCATTCAACACCATCAGAGGTGTTGAAACAAAATGGCTATTTTTGTAGTGATTTTATAACATATTTATGTTATAATTTTTAATAAATAATTATATTCGCTCTACTCTGTATTGAGCATTCTTTTAAGAATTGTAATTGTTGGTTATTGCAATTTATTCCGTATACACCAAACATATGCTTGGGTATATATATATCTATATATATATATATATATATATATATATATATATATATATATATATATATATATATATGTGTGTGTGTGTGTGTGTGTGTGTGTGCGTGTATATATATATATATATATATATATACACACACGAGTAAAAAGACAAGATAGAAATGATTTTTAATCGTCGCGTTTCGTATTCTGTGTAAATTCAACAAGGCAAATATAGGATTAATTTTGATGCACGTGTTCCTATACGTAAGAACGGATGTCATTGACTTATCAAGGCTTAAAAACGTATCTTTAAATATAATGTGACATTATACATAACAATTTATCAAATGCACTAGTCATACACAGAAATAAATTCTACCACAATTTTACTCAAAAGGAAAATTCTCAAGAGAACCGCTACCGAAACTTATCAAAATATAAATCTAGTCCCGGTTTTCTTTCTGATCTCACCTTTCCAGTAAGAATTACTATTTTCTTCAACCAAAATAGATGACCACAAAAAAGTTAAATATAAAAATAAAATGGTTACATCCATTCCCTCATGTTTTGGAAGATGCATAGCGGCTAAGCTCATCACAAATCATAACAATATGTTCACAATTTAAACGATATTCATTCATTAAAAAAGTATCTTTCAATATAAGTCGCTTACTTTTGTCTTACAGGACTTTTAGTTATGGCACATTGTGTCCTCCACAGGATTTGACTGAAAATTCAACCATCTAATGCATATTCAGGAACGTTCATGAACCCTTTTAAATTGGAGAACTTTCGTGAAGCGTTTTAAATTTAAGAACTATTCATGAAGCATTTAAAATTTGAGAACGTCCATGAAGCATTTTAAATTTGAAACTGTTAATGAAGCCTTTTCAATTTGAGAACCTTCACGAAGACTTTTAAATTTGAGAATGTTCATGAAGCGTTTTAAATTTGAGAAAGTTCATATAGTTCTTTTAAGCCTTGATAAACCAATGACACCATTAATTTTTCAGTGCAACAAAATAAATTCTACGTTTGCCTTGATAAATTCACTCAGAGGATGAAACGCGACGGCTACGAATAGTTTGTCTTAGTTATTGAAATATGACTTCATAGCCTCGTAATTCCTAATATACATCTATTTCTTTTTTAGAGATGGTGAAATTTTGATCACCTTGTTATTATTTGCTTATTTATTTTTATAGAATGATCGGGAGAATACAATTGACCGATTGCGTGATCGACGACGAAGTTTTCGAGAAAATGGTAAATAAAAGAACAATTATACATATCAGAATGAGACAGCTGAAATTTTAGGAACATACTGATGAATGAAGACTTGGAAAATTCGATACTCACAAGACATATTGACGGCTAGCAGGACAGAGGAAAACAGTTTATACTATACTTAATCAGCTTTTGTAAACGGATGGAGGAACAGAGATATGACAAAAGAAGCCAATTTTACTAAGAGCCTCAAACGACAAGAAATTGCCGAATGGCATGATCGCCAAAGTTCTGAAAAGACACAGTACATACAACGAAGAATCACGACAGTGCTTTAATTTACATTTTCTACTCCAGTTTAACATTTTATAAAGCCATATCGGTTGATAAAGTTTCTTGTATGCATCCCAGTAGAATAGTTTGCTCTTGCGTTTGAGAGAGTTCGAGTATTATGGGTATTTACTCCTGCTGCGCTCTTCTGTTTGGAATGTGTATAATATACAGAGGTCATTTCTTCTTCTGCAAGCAATTCAGTATAGTAGATTATGTTTAAAAGGAGGCTGACCCCTACTAAGCGCATCGTTATAAATGACCTGACACTTCGAATGTCAATGGCTGCAATGCGCTCGTTATCAGAACTTGTAAAATTTATTGATTGTAAGAATGGCTAAATGCACTATTATGAATAGGTATCATTTGACAATGAATTGGAGTATTTGTATAATATATCCGCCCAAATAAACACTCACTCACAAACGCACACGTACACACACACGCACACACACACACACACACATGTATGTACGTTGGTGTGACAATTTTGTATATACAAACACGCACAGACACACCCATATATATATATATATATCTTTGTTTTTGTATGTTTGCATGCAAAATGGTAACACAAACGTGCAAACATACGTACATTGTTCTTTCATTTAATCTATCAATTTTTCCAATGATTTTCTCCTGATGAGATGTTGGACGAAAGGGTCTTAGGGACTATTACCATTAACAAATTCCTTGTGTGTATATATATATATATATATATATATATATATATATATA
The DNA here is from genome assembly GCA_963932145.1 of Acanthosepion lycidas. Taxonomy (NCBI): domain Eukaryota; kingdom Metazoa; phylum Mollusca; class Cephalopoda; order Sepiida; family Sepiidae; genus Acanthosepion; species Acanthosepion lycidas. The sequence continues at coordinate 17,260,103 of OZ010593.1, read as the reverse complement.
TATATATATATATATATATAAATATATATATATATATATATATATATATATAGATAGATAGATAGATCCATATACTGAATAATTGTCAGTCAGAACAACGACACTGAATCACACTTTCAAGAAATAAACAAATCAGAATTTTTTTTCCCAAAATGGTTGAAGTAGCTTAATAAATTCTGTACAAAATATATTGGAGTGCCGGGTGAATAACAGAATGCCATA
>OZ010593.1:17252381-17254881 GCA_963932145.1 Acanthosepion lycidas | reverse complement strand
ATGATTGCTTCTAGCATGAAACAGACTGTCGCCTCTAAGTGTTGACTTCTATGTTCATATATATATATATATATATATATATAATAGTAAAAAATAGTTGTACACGTATGCAGCTGGTGTAAGAAATTAGAGTGATAAAAAAGCTATAAAAATAATAATATTGATAATAGAAATAATAATATTGATTTATTTTCGATCAAGTGGAAACATGATGGGAAAAAAAAAACTTATAAAAAAAACACTGTATTTTAAGACAAGCCTGTGTCCTTTCGTAACGTGAGGGAAAATGAAATAGGACTTATTTCTCCGGGGATTTCGGTTTTACTAATATTTTTTTATTATTATATGATGCGTACATAACGTTAAGCAGTGAATCGAAAAGAAGTTAACTATTAGTATTTCTTTTCAAATGCCTGAATGTTAAAATATTTCTCAAGTTCCCTTCTTGAACGAAAAAAAAAAGTATTTCTTTTCGACAAACATTTTCTATTGAATCATGAATTTCTCGAGGCAATGTCTACCAAAATTGGTAATGCGAATACCTTAACACGTCTACACAAGCTCTCAGTATTCACACACACACACACACACACACAGAGATAAAAATTAGATATATAATCAAAGAAATAGACAGATCTTTCTATATACATATATATAATATATCATGAAATCTCCGTCGTATATACATCCTCAATTATATTGGAGCATACGTATGATGAAAATGTATACTTGAAGCATATTTTAAGATTATTACCATATATATATATATATATATATATATATATATATATATATATATATATATATATATATATATATATATGTGTGTGTGTGTGTGTGTGTATGTATATTTATATATTAGGTTGGTGCAAAAAATAATTACGTAATAATGTCGTTTTTTGACGTATTTTTAACGTCAAAAAACGACATTATTACCTCATTATTTTTGCACCAACCTAATACAGAAACTTAGAAAATATATCGCTTTTTAAAATGCATTCTTAATCCAACGAACAGAGGAAATATTGGTAAAAATATTTTACATAATTTTTGAAAATTCTCCTTGAAATTTCTCAGAATGAAGATCTGCTAAATCTGCTATCTTCGGTTTCGTATGAGAAACATAAATAAGAGGAATATTTTCATGAATCTTTCATCCAACATAATTTCTTATTAATCTGAAATTTATTTCTCCTGGCTGCAGGTATTTGATATCCGTTTAGGTGAAACCTAGGTAGGTTTGTCTGGCTCACTAGGTGTATCTAGGTCTGCTCTACGGTTGTATTGAGCTCTTTTGTTAGTTAGTTGTTTACTCGTATCGGGGTTTTTTCTTTGGGCTTCAGACCTGCATCTGTGCGATTTTTTCGGCAGTAGTTCATGTTTGTAGCTCTTCCTTTTTTTTAACCTTTTTTTTCCCTCGAGATTGATTTGATTATTGGCAAATCAAAAATTCTAGTCTAGTTATCTATATTTGTATATATATATATATATATATATATATATATGCACACACATACACCGGGTTTGAATAAGACTAACGTATTTCTCGTTAGTTGAAATAGATCTATACGACCCCCGATAGGAGGTAAAGATTTGATTTTGTTATGTAATTTATATGCTCTCTAATAGCAAATACATTGAGCTATTTTTATGGATCAGTTTTAATATCTGATATTACCAGGATCAAAGGGATTTCTTAACTGTAGTATATACATATATATATATATATATATATATATATATATATATATATATATATATATATATATATATAAGGAATACGCCTTAGTTTTTTAACCTAAGTAATTTGACATTTGCTAAGATCAACTTCAAAGGTAAATTACAAAGACGAACTTATTGTAATTGCGATAAAATCTGCCTCTTTAAAACTTCTCTGTTAAATTTTAATCCCCCTTTCATCTTTAGACCTTCCTGTTCTTCTCTTGTCTGTTACCCCTCCTTATAGTTTTAATTTACTCTAACATTCGTCTCACACTCTCATACATACTCTATCACTAAATTTGATTTTTTATTCCCGGAGTTGTTTTTTCTGTTTTCTTTTTGAATTTGTAGGTCTGATGAATTGGATTGTATTTAAATTATGACCATGGAATATTAGTGTTTAAGCCTTTTTATTATATCCTTACACTGTCCTGGACATTGAGTTCTACCTGGATTCTATCCTCTTGGAATTATTTTTCATACAAATATATATGTATGTGTATACTTTAGATATATGATTGCATATGTATATGTATATTTACCACTAATATTATCTATCTATCTATCTATCTATCTATCTATCTATCTATCTATCTATCTATCTATCTCTCTCTCTCTCTCTCTCTCTCTCTCTCTCTCTCTATATATATATATATATATATATATATATATATATATATATATATATATATATATATACATACTAGCAGCCATAACACGCAGAGTCGATTAGAAAAATGTTCAGTTAGAATGGAACAACAACCCTATCATGTTTAGA
>OZ010593.1:17197381-17247381 GCA_963932145.1 Acanthosepion lycidas | reverse complement strand
GTAGTTTTGATGGCAACATACGCACACAAATTACCGAATCTCGGCAGAAACACTGCACAAAAGAAGCTACGAAACCAAATTCGTACTAGATAAGTATTAATCCCATGCATTAAAGTACACACACACACACACACAAACACACACACACATACATATATATATATATATATATATATATATATATATATATATATATTGCTGAGGACTCCCCTTCCTATCTTTCTTATCCAGATACACATAAACACAAACACACACACACACACACACACACACACACATATATATATATATATATATATATATATATATATATATATATGAGTGTGTGTGTGTGTGTGTTTATGTGTATCTGGATAAGAAAGGTGTCTATAATAAATGACTGGAATACAGGGTGCGATGTATAAATTTTCGCCATGTTCTATTTTTAACTTCGCGCATGCGCGTTGTTTGTTTTTTGATTTTGTCAAGTGCGAAATATAATAACAAGTGCTTGATGTGTGGCACCGTCTGTGAGAAAAAGAGAACTATGCCGCAATTTTCTCGGCCAGAAAGTGTTGGATTAGTCTAATAGTGATTACGAAGGCACGGCAGCTGGGAAAACTGAACTTCCGTATTAATTGGTGAGGGCTTCAGACTCAACACGGATGACTAGATCAAGTGCCTTGAGGTGATAGTGTTTCCTGAGTCAAGTATGTGGCTACTGGAAGATTCTACAGGACTCCCGCACCATCCCACACAAGCGGGAGAACGCAGTCATGGCTGTCAGATAATTTCTCCGATCACTTCAACACTTATATCTAGCCATTTAACTCCCCGGACTGTAACCACCTTGATTATTATGTGTTGGGTGCCGTTTACGAAGAGACCCACAAAACTACTTGTAACACAAAAGATGAACTGAAGGAAAGGATTACGGCAACATTCAGCAACTTAAACATTGAGATCGTCCAGAAGAGTTGCAGGAAATTCCAAAGCTGTCTAGAGGCCATGGTTGAAGCGAAAGGCGAGTTTATTGAATAAATTTACTCTTTATTATTTCAAGATATTTTTGTGTAATTTTCGTAACTATCTCTGTTAAAATGTGATATTCGTATTATTTTCATTTTTTGCGTAATTTAGGCTACAATTTATCCAACGCAAATAAAATAATAAAATAAAAATAAAAAGAGCAATTTCAAGGCTGCTTGGAGTAGATGGACAAATAAATTACCAAGACATTCTTCTGAATAGACAATACACTTGATAATAATAATAATAATAATAATAATAATAATAATAATACAAAATGTGCATCCTTATTGGCATGGCGGTTCAAAAAATTATCAAAATACGAAGACCTTGAAATCGTAATCTCAAAACCGTGCCGCATGTGGACATTAACAATTCCTGTAGTAGTTGGAACACTCGGATTTATTAGAAAAGGTTCCAATGAACTTATTGAAGGAATCCCTAGTGGTTCATGCCTTAAATAAATACAAACGATATTCTACTCACAAGTACAACACACATTACAAAGGACTTTATCTATGTGAAATATGTGCGAATTTTTTTTTCAAAACTGCTCAGTGGAAAATGTCATGATGCCATTTCTGACCTTAGGTCTCTGGTCGGGACCCGGGAAGAAATGAGTATACACCAGAAATCAAAGGAAATAAAACAACAAAAACAACAACAACAACAACAACAATAATAATAATAATAAAAAGACTAAAGAAAGGCGACATACTTCTGTTGGAAGTTCTTCTAATTTGACTCATAAAGAGAAAAGCAACAGCTGTGCTTTGTCAGTTGAAAGTGTTTCGCTTTGAATAATATAATGACGGAAGAGAAAAAGCAATAGAAACAGAATTTTATTTGTATCATTGTCGAATAAGCAACAGACATTCGGTGCCTTCCTCGTATCCTCATTACTTTCAACACTGTAAGGTTCTTTACACGTCCGCGTGTTTTTACAACGATAAGTGCTTGTTTTTAGACAGCTATATTTATCCATATTAGCGTGGGGTAATCATGGGCCACTATTGAATCGATCTGGGTTAGTGATATTGATTATTAGGATGCAGTAACGAAACGTTCCAGGAATAGTTTTTTTTTTTATGCAAAGAGCTATGAGTAGCATTTTGAAACCTAAGGGACAATTCAGTAAACAATTTTCGTGGATGGGATCACGATTTTCTTTCCCAAATTGTCACACATTTCCTTGGTGATTGGTCGTGTTGAGCACTCATCGTCTTCAACCGACACTCGACCGGCCTTGAAATGCTCACTCTACTTGTCTTCGAACTAAATAATGTTGATCAAAAAACTGAAGAACCAATTTCAAGTTTAACTATGAAATTTTACGAGCTTTTTTGATCTGATTTCATGCAAGTTGCTTATAGCATAATAATTGAATAAAAGTAGATAACGCGATGCTTACTGATAGACTGACTCAATCCGCTGGATTACAAAATGCATTAACTACGTCTTTGTTGAACATCCAGTCACATCCGCTACAGTTCTGGATTGATTGATTGTTTTGGTTTTTACGAGTTATGCAGGTTATTTAAAGCCAGAAAATATGTTTTAGATTGTAAGATCTTTTTGGAGCTAATAATGACTTACTGATACACGTCTTGGGGAAGAAATGGTAGAGTTATACCTTTCCTAAGGATAATTTAGCGTAAGGGAATATAACGAACCCTACTGGGATTGGAACGTGGCTCTCCGATCTCCAATTCCGAGCTGTTATCAATTATACTATCTCCTCATCCAAATTTACAGCACATGTTATTCCAGAGCGGTTGCCCTTATAGTTACTGTCCAGGCTAGATGTTGCTTAACAGCAGTGATTATACGGGAACCGGTATTACAGCGTCATATGGCCGTAAGCAATGTAATTAAACATTCTCTTTTATTAAAAAAGAAAGCACAAGGTTTAATATGTCTCCTTTTTTTCTATGTGCCGTGTCATTCAGGACGTAGGCAATCATCGCTCTTTATAATTTACTGTCCTTTGTAAATTGTATTTTTTTGTTATCTCTCCTAAACCCTGTTCTGTAATCCATTTGAAAAGGTCATTAAGTTCTTTATGCGTGGTTTTCCTATGTCCTTTTTGCCTTCAATATGTCCTGTGAGTGTTAAATTTTTCGAGCCATCTTTCTTTATTATCTGTTCTTGAAATTTCCACTGTTTCTTTCTGATGTTAAGTATAAGTGTCTTTTCTGTTTATATTTTTTTTCTAAAAATTCGTCATTGTTCGTATGTTAAGTTTATGATATTCTCAGCATCCTTCTGTAGAATGACATTTCTATTGCTTCTTCATCTGTGAACATTCACTGCCGTATAAAAGGACTGATACTATGTAGCAGTTCAGTGCTCTTTTATTTGTTTCTAACGAAATTTCCATGTTTCTTCATATTTTGTTTTGCTTTTGGTAGGCTATCCCAATGCTCTTTCAGTTTTCGGCTTCGCAGTTTTCGTCATCTGTTAACAGACTTATTTATAGCCTGACATGAATTAGAGTGATAATATTGAATCAATTGCTTGGTCTGTTGCTCGGAAATTTGGTTCATTCTGTCTTGCCACACAGTTTTTTTCTTGTCAGGAATCTATCTTACATGTTTATAAGTCTCATATTTTGTACAAGTATTGAATATTGTTTTCACATATGGTCAAATGATTCTATTATGTATTTAGAGATTCTTGATAAAATCCAATCCAATCCAATCTGCAATGGTATCGGTCATGACCTAACATCTCGGCTTCAGTCACTTTCCCACCGCCATAAGCTAGTTTCCCCTTGACCTTTCTATAAATTTTTTCATGGTAGTGTTTCTGACCAGGTTTCCTCTTTGATGCCTTGATTTTACAAATTTCATCGTGGTCCTGAAGTGGTATCTCGGTTCCATTATTTTACAGGTGAAATGACTTTTTTCCCTTAGATTTTGTTGGCATAGCCTAGAGTATGTGATGGGCAACGCATGGCCTCCATGTATCCTCGCCCAAGCCTTCACCTTGGAGTAGTCATTGCAGTCTCACCACCAATGGTCTAAATTTTGTCCAAAAAACAAAACAAAAAACGCTACTTTGATAAAAGATAAAATGATGCTTACTATCTGTTGAAAATTTTCTATATTAGTGACTCAAGATTGAATACCTGAAGAACGCTTGAAGCGTGAATCTGAATTTTGCCATGCAGTATTGAGTTCTATATTCACAATGTCTATGCCTATCTATCTATACGTGTTGCATAGTTCCCTCATTCTGGAGAGGTCTCTTGGCTGATGGGGGTCGATTCCATAACGTCATATCTTCTATTGTCTGTCTTCTCTCAGCCGGGTGTCGAAATGTTTTGCAGTGCAGAGATCTAAGAGAACTTCAACAAAAGGGATTTTAAATTTATCCATCTTATTAAACACGTCTACTCTGTATGATGTGTAAAAACTTAACTCCCTGAAATCACTTTGTATCTCTCTAACAATCCCACGTTCGGTTCAACCAATCAGAATAGACACCCTATTTTGTCTACCATCTGACCTTAAAGGTCAGCTTCAGAAGGTCTGAGCCAAAATACACTGCCACCAAGAAAATAAGAAAATAACATTTGAAACTATTATTTAGTATATGTTCAGATAGCGAAATAGAATTCTAATATTTCCAATAACCATTTAGATTATCGAATTTTTCGGTCTAAAATACTATAGCTTTCTCTAACGAAAATTGTGTTCCATATATTCAACATTTTCGTTAGTTCCAAGCAAGCTAAACAGCAAGACATGTAACGTAAACTATTTTAGATGTATACTTGTGGTTGGTCTCAAATTCTCACATAGTTCATCAAAGAAAATAATACCGCCTTAAAATATACATTTTCCTGACTTATGCCTCTTCCTCAGGGCCGGTGAAATGGTCTCGTGACCACCGAATCTATGATACAGAGCCCCACACACACACACACACTCTACTACATCGCAATATTCATAAGGGAGTATTAATATAAAATACAACTTTTTTGTCACCTAATTACGTAGAGTAATGGGTTATAAGCAATTAAATTCAACATGACAAATTGAAGATCGATACAATTTATCTAAATACGAATTAGAGGTATGTCATAGCAGAGCATACCATATTGCGTAAAGTTCATTTTGTGACAATTTTTAATATCAACTTGAGATTTTTACTGTTAAAAATTTTAATAATTTTAACACAATCAACATTTTGTGAGACTTAACATGCGCAAAAAAATTCACGTATTTAGAAGCAAAAAAAAAACCCAAAAAACAAAAAAACAATATTGATAAAATACGGGAAAATTTATCATTTTGGACTTAGTTTAAATTGTAACGTATATAAATGTAAGTAGATAAAGATAATGTTAATAACAAAGCGAGGGTTAAAAAGCACTGTCCAGGGCATCCAAACAGGCTCCCCACCCAATTCGGTCTTGGTGTTCGTGGGTAGCAAGCACCGGCTAAATTGATATCTGCCGCGTCCTTTGGTTTTCTTAGCAAGCCATTGATTTCTATACAGATTGTTTAGCTGAAGAAGCCTGTAGAATATACTGGCGGAAACGTTGTGGTAAGTAAAGCTGATTCGTGATTATTTTTTTTATTTTTCATCTCACCTTTTGACAAAGGACAATTTCGGAATGTCACCACAAGCAGTGATACGGTTTGGTATAGCTGGCTACTCGAATTTAAGGATACACGTCTACTAGGGTCTCTAGCCAATCCCTATTGCAGAGGTTTGCTCAGGTGCATTTTGTGTTTATTTAACATCTGTGGTTTATATTGCAGCTATGCTGAGCAGACCTTAGTTAGAGTTTCTGGAAAGAGCGTGATATCTAGCGTGATCAACAGGCCCTCGGCCACGATGACTTCTGACTTCGTGCTAGTACAACTACTGAGGGCCCACAATTTCGACGTCTACCGAATTTCACTGACAAGGCTGTGTATGGTTTTCAGGCACTTTCCAAAGGTGTGGCAAGCTGAGACCGATCCCTCCAGATAACATTAGGAAGTCTCGTCCTGAAAAATCGACATTGTTGAGATTCGAACACAGGTCTCATGGTTAGAATGCGAATGTTTTAACCACTCGGCCACGTGTACATAAAAGGTTTGGTAGTTGGATACAAAATATACATTGCTAAGACGGGAAGACTTCATACGAACGTTAACTCGTTTTAAATCAAAACGAGAGATCAAGGAATTCAGGATAAATCACATTCGAAAAAGGTGAAGCGCCGTTGTACTAAAATTCATTGCCGTTGCCAACAACGGTGTAATTTTCAAACGGAAACTGTAAAGTAATTGAAGATAAGCATTATCGTCTAAAATTAAACAGGCTTCTTTTCTTTGTCGACATAGGGAATCGGATTAAGACTGAAGAATTCCAGATGCCTCAGCTTTGCATGATTCAGTAGTTTGTCTCGCCTTTCCAGTTACACTTCTCGTTTATTGTTCAACAACTTGACATCGTCTTCGATTCAGTTAAATTGATCAAACACTTCCCCTGTTCTCTCCTCTGACGTAGTGCCACTTTTTGAAAATTACATAGGAATATCAACTAAATATTGTCCACTACTTACATTATTCGGACTATCATCCTCAACTTTGTTGCCATATTTATCACAACGTTTCGGCTGTTGTACGCTATGAACAGCTTCATGTGGTTGGAATGTCAAACTGAACCCTTTATTTCGCTAATTAAGGTAAACTGTTCTAGTTCCACATGCTATGTCTAATGGAAGTCAGTTATCAGTTATCCCTTGTTAATTTTCCTCTCCAAGTTCTCCACTGCCATAACCAGGTATTGAACTCACACTGGATCTAGCTAACGACTTTATTCACTGTGCTTTGTATCCTTGAGGACACATGGCACAGTGGATAAAGTCGTTAGACATGGCACATGGAACTAGAACAGACTACACAGGGAGCGAAATAAAGCGTTCAGTTCGACGTTCCAACTACCTGAAGAAAGCCGGAGCGTACAGCGGCCAAAACGTTGTAATAAATATGACAACAAGATGAGGAGAATAGTCCGAATAATGTAAATAGTGTACATAATACCTCATCTCAGAAATATAGGCAGATAAATAGTCCATTTAATTCCACTACGGGCTCATGATCTTTGACTGGAAATTTGCTGAGTTCACATTAAACACAGCATCTGAAAATCGCTAATGCCTGATAACCATCTTGGTGTGCTGTTGGAGATCTTTTTGTTTTTTGTAATATTTGATTCCGTTCTGAAATCATGTGTGTTCTGAGTCATTATTTGGTGTAGGCATTGTTATGTGCGCAGCTGTTTCTTTAGCAGCAAAATGTGCAAGGAATAAAACAGACACAGATACAAACACATGCGCGCGTGTGCGCCCGCAGAAACACCGAAAAATTATTCTTTCCAGAATATCATAAGAAGATGAAACTTAAGTATCAATATATATATATATATATATATATATATATATATATATATATATATAAATATACACCTTCCCAATATCCACACACACACACATATATATATATATATACATATATGTATGTATATATACAACTTTCCAGAATATATATATATATATATATATATATATATATATATATATATATATATATATATATATCTGCGCGACTCTCCCGTCGTTTATCGACGTATATGGCTCAAGCAACTTAGTTTCCAGAAACCGACACCCAGACACCTGCACATATGATTTTACTGTAGTGGGTAAGTCTTTGTGGTGGGGGAAGATCCATAGGATTCATACCTTTCTCAAGGGTATTGACGCGTAAGTGAATGTAATGGATTCAATTGGAATACACAAACACACACACACATACACACAAACACACACACACACACACACACACACACATATATATATATATATATTAGGTTGGTGCAAAAATAATGACGTTAAAAAATACGTCAAAAACGAAATTATTACGTCATTATTTTTGCACCAACCTAATATATATAGGTATGATAAATCATAAGGCAGATGAAATTTCTGCTACATGTGATGAGAAAGGAGGGCTTCGAGAATCTGATACTCACGGGATGAATGGATGGAAAGAGAGACAGGGGAAAGCAGTGCATGACATACGTGGCAGGCTTGGACAGGTGGGTGGCGGTACGTGGTTTGGGGGAGTTGGCAGAAACGCAAATCCTGCTGAGAGCCACAAGGGATAGAGGGAAGAAGGTGGCTATGATCGCCTACGTCTTAAAAGAACACTGCACATAAAAAGAAGAAGCTATTTTTTCTTAATTGCTAATTTTCAAATCTGTAAAATCGCATTAATTCAACTATAGTATAACTTATAATGCTTATTGTGATTAGAATGTATACATTGTAATTAATTAATATCGTATAGGATACGACATTTATGAAGTATTATAAATCTTATATTGGTAAAAATATTGTGTTGCAATATATTAGGTTGGTGCAAAAATAATGACGTAATAATGTCGTTTTTTGACGTAACGTCAAAAAACGACATTATTACGTCATTATTTTTGCACCAACTTAATATCAACTCATTCCACTCTGGTTACGATACGTGACAAGTTAATCTACGAGATCGTGGTGTCGTCGAAGGCCGCCATAAAGATAATTTTGCTAATAGCGGCAAGCTAGAATTGGACATAAAAATTCATATGCGTTTTTTTTTTAGATTTTCTATCTTTTTCTGCTGTTATTTATGAAGATAATATTCAATAGTTTAATTTTTCATAGCAGATAATGAATCCAATAAGTTTGGTAGGGTCAGCGGAAGATATGATATTCTTAAGTTATTTTTTCCTAATAAAGGCGCATCTGGATAAAATAAATTATACTGTTTACATTACTATGGTTGCGGTAAATTTATTATTTAGTATTGGTTGGTGCAAAAATAATGACGTAATAATGTCGTTTTTTGACGTTAAAAATACGTCAAAAAACGACATTATTACGTCATTGTTTTTGCACTAAACTAATATTATTTTCATTTACTCTTTGGAAATATCGTTAGAGACTCCGTTGTTCTTAAGAGTTTGTTTGATATAATCTAATTCATTTAGAAATATGTGGAATTAGAAAAGCTATGTTTAGAAATCTTATTTATGGCCGCTTATTTGTATCCGCGGAAACATTCAGTGTTCATATTAAAGAAGCGGAAACTTGAATTTGGAGTTTTTCTATAAAGAGATAGTGAGGATATGGCAATTCGAATCCATTTACATATTTATATATATTCGAATCCATTTACATATTTATATATACATGCATACATAAGTAAGGTCATATTATTTTTACAAGCTTTCGTCTGTTCCTACAGACATCCTCAGGTATGAAATAGATTTTGTTCTTGTTTTTACTCTTAGTAATAAGTAGACAACGAAAATAAAATTATAATCCGAAAAATGCTATGAGAAATGTGTTATTGCTTTGGAACATGCAGTCGCGTGCAGGATCTTTTCATTCATAAACAGGTTCGGGGCTTTTGTATATTATTTGAATTGTTCGCGAAGATGGATTTCTCGCCATTTAAATCATTAACCTTTGTATTTGTTTTTTGTATGAATAATTCATGAATTTGTAAATTAATTGCACCTTTATTGAAATTAAAATAACTGATCCAAGTGCAACTTTCGGATAATAAGTGCGACATTACTGTAATTGAACAATATAGTTCATGCCACTTTGACGGAAAATCTACCAGTAAAAAAGAATTCTCTTATCACTACATTTGTACATAAACGAAGAACCTTAAAATTTAAATTCAAACTCAGCGTTGCGACTGCACGTTCCAAACTATATATACGTATATATGTGTATGATTATATATCTGTGTGCATATATACATATATATATATATATATATATATATATATATATATGAATGTATGTATATAAACATATATATATATATATATATATATATATATATATATATATATATACATACATACATACATATGGACATACACACGTAGATACATACATATTTATAAAATAGGATAATTAAGACTTGCTCTGCAGTAACAGCTTCTCACAGATTGATGCAAAATCTCGCTTGACTTGAAAGCGATTTTTATATACATTAAAAATGATTTTACAATAACAATGCATTAAAAATTATGTCAGTATAGAAATGAAGTGAAAATTAATTTATTGTAAGAACAAACTGGAAATAGATTTGATATAAAAATGTACAGAAAAAGATTTTACAGGCCACAACGTCTATCAGAGAAATTAAATTAGAAATTTTTATTATTGCATTATGCCAAAATTTTAATTATAATATATATATATATATACATATATACATTATTCTCTAGATTAATATTATATACCATGTGTACACATAACTATATATATATATATATATATATATATATATATATATATATGCACCACAAACAGCCATGACAACATAGACACAGACACATAGTCATATATATATATATATATATATATATATATATATATATGCGTGTGTGTCTGCAGATATAATATATATATATATATATATATATATATATATATATATATATATATATATATATATGTAAACAATTTTTAGGAATAGATTTTTCATTTAGTAACATATTTTAATTTATTGTTTCAATGTATTTTTTTTTAACGGATACCCATATTTGAGAAGATGCTCTGTTTTTATCTATTTATTAAAATGAATATTTATCTATTTTCATCAATCTGCATGAATATTCGTGAAATCTTATTACAAAAATATGTTCTCTGGCGGAAAGCGCATATTTTTCTAATAAGATTTCTGAAATATTCAGGCTAGTAGATGTAAAATAAATAAATATACAGTTAATACAAAAAAAAATTATTCAAATATGGATATCCGTTAGAAATAACGTTTAAGTCATAAATTAATATATATATATATATATATATATATATATATATATAGAGAGAGAGAGAGAGAGAGAGAGAGAGACAGAGAGAGAGATAGATAGATAGATAGATAGATAGATAGATAGATAGATATAGAGAGAGGGAGAGAGATGTATATCTATATATATATATATATATATATATATATATATATGCATGTGTGTGATATATATATATGATATATATATGATATATATGATATATATATATATATATATATATATATATATATATATATATATATATATATGATATATATCATATATATATCATATATATATATATATATATATATATATATATATATATATATATATATATGATAAAATAAAGAAACGTATGCCAATCTGAGAACTTTCACTTTTATGAAGGTTTCGTCAGATATTAAGAGAAAATCTTTAACTGATATATATATATATATATATATATATATATATATATATATATATATAGATAGATAGATAGATAGATAGATAGATAGATAGATAGATAGACAGACAGATAGGTTGTTATGTGTTAATCTTGCGTATAAAATATTTAAATGATGAATACACATATTAAAACACACGCATACACACGCGATTATATATATATATGTGTGTGTATTATGAAACGTATAAAAATATTTAATTGAAGAATACACACGCACACACACACGATCATATATATATATATATATGTATATATATATTTATATATGTATTATGTGTTAATATGTTAACACACATGCCTATATATGTATTATCTAACGTATAAAAATATATAAATGTTGAATACGCACACACAGACACACACACATACACACACATACACACACATATATATACATATTTATATATATATATATATATATATATATATATATATATATATATATATACATACATATATACATACATATGCACACAGACACACACATATATATATATATATATAATGTGTGTATGTAACGTATAAAAGAATATTTAAATGAAAAACTTTGCTAATAATTATGGAAAGGTATTTTCTTTTCAGGGAAAATGGGTAAAAAGGATTTGAAAGCATTACATAAATTATTTTTATCGAATCAAATAGCGATGGCTGTATTTCTAATCTCACTGCTTATGGATGTGCGCGGGTATGCATAAATACGAAAGGCAATTTATGATTTTGAAGAGAATCACTGAAAGGAACGCGCTGTTTTTCAATGTCTCTGGAAAGGAATTCTGTTCAGGGTATGGACAAAGAAGTTAGTGCGAAGAAAGCTTGAAAATTATGAGCGATGACATAAAAAAAAAAGAATTAACAGAACCTCCCCCCTTCCAAAAAAAAAAGTGTCATGAAAAATATGAGGAGCCACAACGCCGGGGAAATAGCGAATGAGAACAGGAATTAGAGAATAAAATGGAGAGGCGAAAACAAAGAGGATAAGAGGAATCAAAATAGATGAGGAAAGAAAGAAAGAAAGAAAGAAAGAAAGAAAGAAACAAGGGACAAGAACAGAAATAAAAAAAGAATAAAGAGACAGGAATAGAAAGAAAGAAAGAAAGGAAGAAGGTACAAGAATAGAAAGAAAGAACTGGATAGGAATAGAGAGAAAGAAACAAAGAAAGAAAGAAAGAAAGAAAGAAAGAAAGAAAGAAAGAAAGAAAGAAAGAAAGGGACAAGCACGGAAAGAAAGAAATAAAGAAATACAGGGACACGAAAAGAAAGAAAGAAAGAAAGAAAGAAGGGACAAGAACAGAAATAAAAAGTAATAAAGAGACAGGAATAGAAATAAATAAATAAATAAATAAATAAAGAAAGAAAGAAAGAAAGAAAGAAAGAAGAAACAAGAATAGAAAGAAAGAACTGGACAGGAATAAAGAGAAAGAAAGAAAGAAACAAACAAAGAAAAAAGAAACAAACAAACAAAGAATGAATGAAAGAAAGGGACAAGCAAATAAATAAATAAATAAAGAAAGAAAGAAAGAAAGAAAGAAAGAAAGAAAGAAAGAAACACAGGGACATGAAAAGAAAGAAACAAACAAGGGACAAAAACAGAAATAAAAAATAATAAAGAGGGAGGAATAGAAAGAAAGAAAGAAAGAAAGAAAAAAGGAAAGAAAGAAAGAAAGAAAGAAAGAAAGAAAGAAAAAAGAAAGAAAGAAAGAAAGAAGGCGCAAGAATAGAAAGAAAGAACTGGATACGAATAGAGAGAAAGAAAGAAACAAAGAAAAAAGAAACGAACAAACAAAGAATGAATGAAAGAAAGGGACAGGCACAGAAAGAAAGAATGAAAGAAAGAAAGAACCAGTACAATAATGTGATGGCTTAAAACAGGATGTAGAAACCAAATATAGAAATATGAGGAAATCGCTAGAGTATTACTATACGCGTTTCGATCAGAAATAATCATATTATCAATTTATTTTCATATAACTGTTGATTGAGGATCCTGAGAATTCCCTGGATTGAACATGTGAGCAATGATAAAGTTTTATAGAAAAGGGAAACCAAAATGAAACTTTTACGTCAGATAAAAAAGACAATGTTGGGCTTGGAAATTTTAACATTCAAAGAAGAGGAGGGGATAGAGTGAGTGATTGATTTCTTTTTTACGGCTTACCAATGTTTTGCAGGCTATTTAAAATATTTTTAAATTTTAAATCTGTTTGGGAGATAATAAGAGTTTTACTTTTTCGAAATCTACTATTTTATCCATAGTTGGGGGAGAAGATGTGGATTTCCCTTTCCAAAGGGAATTTATACGGAAGTGAATATAAAAAAAATTGGAACTTGGCTCATCGTCTTCCAATTCCAAGCCGTTATCAATTACATTACACTCATATCCAGAATTTAAAGCAATTGGTTTCCCCAAGTGGCCACGCATTTTTTAACTTCAGTGATCATACGAGAACCGGTGTTTCAACTAAAGCTGATGGCACAAAGAACAGAGAACAACTCAAAATCTATCTAGAAAGCATTAGTAAATGGATGGTAGCAGAGTGTTCAGGAGAGATAACAAACAGACAAAATTATTAAGAGCTACAAAGGAGAGGAAACTGAAGAGATTCATGATCGCCAACATGCTGAATTGGCACGACACACAGAAGAACGTCTGGATAATGGAACATTTTTAATTTTGTGGGCATAGGTAGCGTTTTCTTTGATTTAATGTTCTTCAGACGTAGCTTTTTTTGTTTATATTGGTCGTGTTTTTATTCTCGCTGTGTTTCTCTATATATAGCAAGATAGGTTTACAATTGAGCTCAATAGGAAATAGAACTGTTTAATAAGGTCTTAAGAATTGATTTCAGGATTACTCCGTTTCTCTTATTTTGTTTTATTTTTTAAAAAATATATTACATTTGTACTTTTTTAAAATTATTTTAATTACTTTTTTAAAGAAATCACTTCGTAGGATCATATTTCGTTTGGCTTAATTAAAGTGATTAATTTACAATGAATTTACAAAAGGAAACTGAACTCTTCATATTAAATTTTATACATTTTTTATATTCATGATCTGAATTTATATACGATATAGTTAACACTGAAACTTTCGCCTACTTTAAGTCGGGCTAAATTTAATTTGCCTTATTTCAATTAATAAATTCCGCTAGAAAAACTTATACTGCACGGAATAAAATATTTAAAATGAACATTTGAAACCAATAAGTTGAAATAAAAATGTATTCCTTGAAAAACAGAGAATACAAGTTATTAGAGATTTTTAAAAGATTATTTATAAAATTAAAGAAAGACATTGCTTATTTACTATGTCTCGAGTCTGATAGGGCTCAGATCTAAGCAGTCCGACTAGCCAGGTTAATTTTATTTCATTCTTTTTTTACCTACTTTCTTTGTTTTTTCATTCTTTATTCTTTCTTCTTTATTATAAACAATATCAACGAAATGTATTTCGGTCAATATTTTGAAACACGGAGGTAAAACAATTCTGCATCCAACTGAAGTCAACAATAAAACGAAGCACTACAAAAGATTGTTGTTGCTTTGAAATAGATATACTTCAATGTTGACTCACTCAGGCTAAGTCCGACCTCTGGAGTCGCCACTGTGGCGAACCTAAAATTAAAAAGTAACAAAAACCTGCATCAATCTTACCACTTCGCACCGGAACGGTCTTCATCGTCTCGCTAATGGTGATTCGATCGTCATCAAAATAGCAAAAGAGGCGCCATTGTTATCATCCATAAGAAAATTATATTCCGGCTTGTGAAGGTGTTTTAAGGGGCAAAGGTTTCTATGAAGAAGTAATAATAGACCCTAACACATATTACTAAAAGTTTTTTTTAAAATAAGCAAAAAACAGACAAAATACTTTCTGAAATCAAAAGAGACACTTTCATCAAGGAATCCAAATTATCTCATCAACAAATAACACCAGTTTTTTTTTTTCACGGTCTTCCAAAAATACACAACAGAAAAATGATAAATTTTCTCCACTAAGCGCGAGTTGTATTGGATATGAATATTACACGACAAAAATCTCTGAATGACTAGATTATTTTTTTCTTTATCAGAGCAAAAAGAACACCGTCGTATATCCGAGGCACGTCTGATTTTATTTCTAAAATCAATAAATTCTTAGAAAGAAAAAATGATTTTCAGGATTGGCTTTTATGGTCGGCATGGATGGCTCGTTTTTGTCTTATATGGATCACAATGGAGACATGCAGTAATGCATTTCAGAAAAGCAAAAACGAAACTTCGATCAAACTTTACTGTAAACTTATATATTTCGTCTTGGTAAGCAACACAATGAAGTTTGTACAAAGTTTTGCCACCAAACAAATGGATGAGCAATGTGGACCCCCATGGCCGTTAACTTTATGAATGTTTTCATGACACTACTCGAAGCAACCAAATCAGAACACAGCCATTGACCATTACTTGACTGGGATTTTTTTAATGATATTTTTGTAATCAGGGAACGTTCCAGAAAGGTTTACTAACATTTTTACAGTTTTATTATACTTTTACACAAAAAAACAATTTCCGCTCAAATATAAAACTTTACATTCATTTTGTCAAAAGCTAGAACTTTTAGACATTAGACGAATGTTCTCAAAGAGTCATCTAATGACCTAGCTGTTTTATAAGCCCACGTCATCATGTATTTATCGTTATCGTCGTTCTGACCATTCTTATCAGACGATGAAATCAAACACGAAGTGCCAATTTTTGTGCATAGGATGAATTTGCATGGAGATTATTGGACGTATACTAATGACTTCATCGAGTCGCGACTGAATCAAATTTACAAAGGCGTCCTGGCAATGGACGGTAAACTACATCCACGTCATGGGTAAGTCGATAAACTACGTCCAACAGCAAGGACTTTGATCAGGACGTTTTGAGGAACGTGGAACCGCCTCTTAATTGCTGGTGTTCCCAGATCTACCCTAACCAGGGGTGGTAGTACCTGTTAGGGTCCCAGCTATGGTCAAATAGTTAACCCCGAAACTGAGGTAAAAAAAAATTACAAAATCGTAAAAATGGGTTTTAATACCAGAGATACTTTGTAAAAGAATTTTTACCAGAAATAAATTTTTGAAGAAAAAAAAATATTACCAGTAATATATTTTTGAAAAAAAAATATTACCAGCAATACGTTTTTGAAAGAAAAATATTGCCAGCAATACATGTTTTAAAATAATATTACCAGCTATACACTTTTGAGGAAAAAATGTTACCAGAAATAGATTTTTGACAAAATAAGATATTACCAGGAAAAAAGTTGTCGGCATTAAATAACCCAATGAGGTTGATATACCGTAAAACACACCAAACCAAACCAAATTTACGAAGAAATAATTAAAAATGAATATTGCCAAAAACACCGAAAAACACAATAAAAATTCTAAAAGTTCTCTTAGTCATCAATTGATTTTGACATTTCAAAAATCTTACCCAGCTATGAACATATTCCGCAAAAATATTCGCGTTTGAAAGAGATTTTTCTCAAACAGGCTCTCGTTTCAAATTTTAACAAATGCATTCATTAACGCTCAAAATTGTAATTTTGGATCGTTGTACTACAGAAAACATTTAAAGAAGGGGAAGAGTCGGTTAGTTGTCCTAGAACAAAAGTCGAGTCAATTCTATCACAAATTCAAAGAGAAACTTCACGATTTCTATTGTACTGATTCTCATTTCATATACGCCGCTCAATGTACCAAACATAATTTATGCGGGTTGCAGAACGGAAAAATTAAACAAAAGATTAAATGGACACAGATATGATGGCGAAGAAAAAAAATATGACATCAACGAAGCTTGCAGAACAATTTTATGACAAACAACTGTAATTTCAACAATCATCTTAAGGTGAATATTCTGAAATAAAAAAAAATATTTAGAATCTATCGACCACTCGGTCTTTAAAACCGATGAGTATAGTTACGTATGCAAACTACAAAATCCCCACCCCCGGAGGAATGAACTGAGTGACATAAGATTTCTTTAGGGTTTATAATAAAATGTTTGATTAATTCCTATTAGCAACTAATCGACTAACGGAACGTTTCAAGATGAGCACGGTTATAACGTATTACACACGTTTCAATTGCATGCCATCCACGCTGATCGAGTTTCATTCGTTTTGACGCGTTGATTACCAGTACAGTCGTTTTCTCATGACAAGCGACATCTTTAAAAAGACTTATAAGCTTTTGTATGTCTTTATATTTTTATAATTGAATTAAATGAGTTCTTTATTTTTTTATAAATTAAAGAAGAGATTCTGTCGAAATATTGCTGAACATTGTCAAACATTGTATTTTTTCTTTTGTTAAATAGCGCTCTTTACTTAAGGGTTAATAATAAGAACAATAATATTAATAATAATAATAATAATGTTAATAATAATAATAATAATAATAATAATAATATAATGTTTGCAATTGCTCCTCTCAAGATTTTTTTTTAGTATAAACCAAATTAAAACAATGTAATTATTAAGTATTATGTAACATTACTATTTGTGCAAGGAGATTTGAATAATAATAATAATAATAATAATAATAATAATAATAATAATAATAATAATAATATTGAAATCGAAATCTCAAAAATGTGGCACATGGAAACATCAACAATCCTTATTGTAGTTGGAGTCCTAGGATTGGTTGGAAAAGATTCCAATAGACTAATTGAAGGGATTCCTGGAAGTCCATGCCTTAATGAAATACAAAAAATTGTCCTCACGAGTACAGCCCATACCTTAAGAAGGGCTTTGTCTATGTAAAATATGTTTTTTTTGTTTTTTTTCAATGGAAAATGTGATGATGCCATTTTCAACCTTAGGTCCCTGGGCGGTACCAGGAAAGAAATCAGTACACATCAGAAATCAGAGGAAATAATAATCATAATAATAATAATAATAATTGTTATGGTCCGGTTCCTTGTACCACGGTGATAGTCCAAGGTAGAACCAATAAAGAAGGACTCGAAGGCGGATATGGAATAACACAGATATATTACAAACAGGAATATATACAGAGAAGTAGAAAGTGTTAGTACGAACAATCAGGTTTAGTAGTAATTGTCTGAACGCGACTCTGTTTCGGACTGCCTCTGACTCGACTGACTGACTCGCTTGCTCTGACTGACTGACAGACTCCTGACGGACTTCACTCCAGACGGAACTCCAGACTTCAGACGGAACGATATTTAGTCACCCCCACCCCTAACGAAGGCATCATGTGGCACAAGGCCGGTTTAACGTGGGATCTCCGAACCAGTGGGCTCGGCCAAAAATATGCCCTTCGAACCAGTATAAACGGGTTCAGGGTCGGTTTACCTCCTCGAAAGAAAGTTTTTGGCGTAGCCTCGATCGGGTTCCTCCCCACCCGAAGGCAGAGAGTTCAGCCGGTCAGCCGGTCGCCCGACTAGTATTTAGTCACCCCCCCCCACGAGGGTATCATGTGGCACAAGGCCGGTTCATAAAAATATGGCCTTTGAACCCGTATAAACGGGTTCAGGGTCAGGTTTACCTTCCCGAAAGAGAATCCGCCCTTCGACGTAGCCTCTTTCGGGTTCCTCCCCGCCCGAAGGCAGAGAGTTCAACCGTTCAGCCGGTCGCCCGACTTCGGACTGAACTCTTGAGGCGCAGTATTTATTACGTATGGAATACTCCATTATATTATTAGGGGTAGGGTCCCGTAACAATAATAATAATAATAATAATAATAATAATAATAATAATAATAATAATAATAATAATAATAATAATAATTGTATCAGGTTGCACCCACTAAGTATAAAACACAGCCTGATAGAGTGGGCCGATATCTGTATTGGAAAATATGCAACTTTTACGGGAAGGAAAACATTGTATTTTTTCTTTCTTTAACATCACTTAAACCCGATTACTGAGATAGGAACTGTAACAATTTTATGGGATTTTACGACAGAGAACAATCACAGCTAATCGCCTAGACATCAGGAACAAAGACCACAAGAACAAAATGCGAATCCTTATTGACATGGCAGACTATGCAGATTGTAATTTATCTTTGAAGATCTTCAAAAACTCTCAAAATACAAGGACCTTGAAATGGAAATCTCAGGAAATGTAGCCAATTGAGGACATCAATAATTCCAGTTGTAGTTAAAACCCTCGAATTCAATGGAAAATGTTCTGGTAGACACAGTAAAGAGATTCCTGGTAGCCATAACTACAGCTCACGCGTTATGAAGAGCTTTATCTGTGTAAAATGGGAGTGATCATAGTTTTTTAAATGCTCAGGGGAAAATGTCATGATGCCATTTCTGACCTTAGGTCTCTGGGTGGGACTCGAAAAGAAATGTGTACACACCAGAAATCAAAAGAAAATAAATAAATAAATAAATAAATAATAATATTAATATTAATAATAATAATAATAATAATAATAATAATAATAATAATAATAATAATAATAAAATGCATTTCGGGTCATTTCTCAACCTTCAAGCTACTAAAAGATACATTTTAGATTTTATATTTTCATTCAAAGAGAAGTCAGTCAAAAAAGCAGAACATTATTATTATTATTATTATTGTTGTTGTTGTTGCTGCTGCTGCTGTTGCTGATGGTGCTGGGCGCCGAGAATGTTGGTTTTAGATTTTTTTTTTTTTTTTAGATTGAAATATGAGGCAGGCAAGACTGCTTGGGAAACATATCTAGATACTTGGGAACCCACTCAATCGGAAACCGTCAAAGCGGACTTAGGTTACTTGACGTGGAGATATAACAATCAGGACTCCTACACCAAGATTATGCGTATAATTCATCAAGTCCTCTACAATATGAGCACTTTCGATTTTGATGCATATATTGTTGTATACCCTCATAAGACTGGCTGACATAAGGTGTAACTTGGGCTTCGTGTATTTTCTTTCACCCCAGTGTCAGTTTTTGTTACCCTGTTCTAACACATAATATTAAATATAATAATTATTTTATGACCCCCCCCCAAAAAAAAAAGAAAAAAAATATAAAAAACAAGAAAATTTAGACGAGGAAGAAAATCGTTAGAAAAAGGATTTGGGCCTCTAGATTCCATCGTAAAAATAAAAATAAAAAAATAAAAAAAAAATAAACATGCCTAAAAACTCGATAGATAATGAAGTAAATTACGAATAGAAATGCATCACCAATAAGAAGCAAGAAAGATAATTATAAAAGGTAATTTTTTTTTTTATTAGGATTGTTTGAAAATAAATATAAAAAATTGTGATGATAAAAATATAGAAGAAATATGAATGATAAATGGAAAGAGGAGTTTTATGATGAACTGAACCTTCTCGGGTTTTCCAAGTTTCATCAATCAGTGGTTTTAAAACCCGACATTAATTTTATAACCGCGAAGAAAAGATATGCGCTTTCGACTTCGCCAAGGCGTTGATATTGAGAAAGGCCACTGAAATCTTACCCTTCTTCTATTCCTCATCATTCCCTATTTGTTATTTACGTGTGCGCGCACATTTCGACTGTTTTTTACAGGCCAGTCCCAATTATTTTTGTGTATTTGATTTTTTTTTTATTATTATTGATTAATTTCATGTGCAGTTTTACAGCTTGAAATCTTTGCGTTGTGAAGAGCGCATATCTTTTCTTGCCAAAATATTTCCTTCCATATAAATTAATCGCGTTGTTATTGCATTATTTTTACATGTCGTTTTTCTACAATCTTAAATCAGCTTCCAGGTGGATTGTATATTCCAAAATAAAACAATTTCAATTTGAATTCCAAGAAAATTTAGAGCGATATTCCTTGGTCCTGACCAGAAAAAAAAGGGACTCGACTGAGAAAATATGCTGCAGTTTCAAAGCCGTTTGTCTAGAAAATATTCCATTTTTAGAATCTAATCAAAGTACTAAGAAACAGAAAAATTTCATTAGAAACAAAGAAAAGAGTGCTGAAAATCAGTCCTCTTGTATGGCAGTGAATATCTGGACAATCCTCTCACAGAAAGAGAGAAAACTGTTTGATGAGAATACCATGAACAGAAGGGAATGAAAATGTAAAAATGGCAACGCGTTTTACATTCGTATGATTGGCGTTTTCAGCTCAGAATGAAGGAAAAGATGTGTGATTTATGTATTAAGCCGATGATATCACATCGCTATTTCGTCGGAAAAAGCCCCATCTCATAAGGAGATTGTCCAAAACTCACTGCCATGTAGGAGTGCATATATCACATGACAGACGAAATCTTTTACACTTACTTTTTCATATTTTTCTCTTATATATATGATGGACTCTCTCGTCGTATTCGACATATGAGACTAAATCATCTCAGTTCCTAAGAACCGACAGCCCAGACACCACCTCATATGTTTTGATTATAGTGGTGAAGGTCTTGTGCAGAACCAACCATACTTTTGGAAGGGCCGAATATAGAGACCTTGCGCACTATGTGCCGCAAGTTCGCAAAACGAGCCTCTGCAGGTTTTGAATTCAGAGTTCTCCTTCTCTTAGTTGCCATCCAAGGCTATAGAACTAGGCTGTCCTGCTATTTACCCATAGAGGTCGAAGAAGAGGATTAATACCTTTGATAAGCCAATTAATCTGGACAATTTCCTCACAGACGGAGGAAAATTGGTTTTAACAGAAAGGTTATGAGAATACCGTAAACGGAACGGAATGAAAATGCAAAAACGACAATGTGTTTCACCTTCGTGTGATTGGCGTCTTCAGGTCAGAATGAAGAAAAGAATGTGCGATTTTTGTATGAAGGCGGTAATGTCACATCGCTATTTCGTAGAAAAGTAAGAACAAAGCTCCATCTCTCAGGAGATTGGTCAACACTCACTGCCATCTAAGAGTACATATATCACATGACAGACGAAATCTTTATACACTTTTTCATATTTTTCTAATATATATATATATATATATATATATATATATATATATATATATATATAAAGAGAGAGAGAGATTTGTGTATTTAGGCAGAAATCTTTCGCGCACATTTTATTGAATACGACAGACAAGGTGATTTGATTTAGTTTTTAATTAAATAGGACAAATATTATTTACTAATTTAAATGTCCATTGAGGAATTGTATTCCTGGTCAATCAAAATTCGTAATTAATTATATAGGCCGCACAACAACATGTTTGACACGATGACTCACTCTATACTTTTCTGACAATAGCTCAATTAGATCTCATTTAAGTATTCATGGAGGCATACCGGACCCTATTCGTAACATACTTGTTGACAACACATATAAAATAGCATCATCTACATACAAAAAAGCCTAAAAATAATGGAAGCCTTATTAATTAAAACAAAAAAAAACAACAACAAAAAACTCAGTGATATCAACTATGAACATGGACACAATATCTTGACCGTGTTTTGAAAATTGCTATGGTCCGGTTCCTTGTACCATGGCGATAGTCCAAGGTAGTACCAATAAAGAAGAAAGCAAACACGGATATGGAATAACGCCGACATATTACAAACAGGAATATATACAGAGAAGTAGACGTGTTAGTATGAACAATCAGGTTTAGTAGAGAGAAACAATGTAGTCTCGACCAGTATCACTATTCCAATGTCTTGTAGTAATTTTCTGAACGCGACTCTGTTTCGGACTGCCTCTGACTCGACTCTTGACTCGACTTGAACTACTGACTCAACTGAAATATTGACTCACTCCTTGCCTACTACTGAGGCGCAGTATTTATTAAGTATGGAATAGTCCATTATTATTATTATGGGTAAGATCCCATAACAAAAATGAAAACATATAAATACATACATGCAACAAACGTATTTTTGTTAAGAGTTAATATATTTCAACCTTGAAAATGGCTAAATGTATAGACGAAAATGCTTGGATAAAAAGAACATTCGTATAGTTTTATATAATTTAGCATCTGAAAAGAAAAAAATTATTAGATCACAAAAAAAATATATATATATCAAAGCACCTTGTATTTCGTATTCAATAAAATGTGCACACACACACACACACACACACACATATATATATATATATATATATATATATGAATTGTAATCAAATATGGATTAAAATCCAGCAGAATGATAGAATTAAGAAAAAGTAGGAAACTTTTGTAAATTAAAAATCTTCATAAACTTTCATTTTTATTTAAGTTTGATCAGATATTTTTGTAAATGAATTGTAGAAGTGAAGGTCTAAAAAAGCCAGGTAGCGCCATAAAAAGCTTGTTACCCCGATGAAGTTCTTTCTTGGGAGGAAACGCCTTGTTGGACCATAATTCATTTTATTCACTTTGTTATTCTCTTACCTATATATACATCAAATCAAGAACGATTTACCATTAAGCCGCTAAAAGTTATTACAACAAAGTAGCACTAAATTACACTAGATGGGAAAATCGCATCTCTTATTGTCACCTTTCGAATCTATAGACTTACTTTATATCTATCTATCTATCTATCTATCTATATATATATATATATATATATATATATATATATATATATATATATATATATATATATAAAGAAATATAGTCTTAAGGTGTGCTATATTTATGGAATAAAGTGCTCAATATCAGAGATAGAGCGTGTGTAAATATAAAAGTGAATATAGAAGTCAACACTTAGAGGCGACAGTCTGTTTCATGCTATATGCAATCGTCAGGCCTGACGATTGCATATAGCATGAAACAGACTGTCGCCTCTAAGTGTTGACTTCTATGTTCACTTTTATATTTATATATATATATATATATATATATATATATATAAATGTGCTATAAACATATATCATAACAGCAAATAGAGGATCTCATGAGTCTAAAGATAATGTGTAAGCGATTGCTTTATTGCATAGTGAGTTTTTTTTAATTTTTTATTTGATCATCTATTTTAATGAATAAAGTAAAAATGAATGTATTATTGATAGAAGCATTCGGCTAAAACAGTTCCTTATAAATTTGTCGCAAATAAAGTCTGCCTATAGCAATTATTCGACGCTTTTTAAGTGTCCTTTTTTATATATGTATAATTCATCATTTTATATTTATTTACTTTTAGCGCTTTGCCATTTACACTTGATTTTTTTTCCCCAAGACATATCAGGTTTTTTTTTATTCTTTATCTTTTCCTATTTGTGAATAATTCCTTCCATTGTACAATCTATTTATGTTTTTTTTTTCTCTTGTATTTATTTGATTCTTGTGTTCTTCGTGTTCAATCCTGTGTTTTTATGCGTCGTAATTCACGTTGATAACAATATTTTAGGGGGGAAACTTTTTTCGCCACCAAAGCAACTGTTTAATTCCCAAATGGCGCCAGGGCTCTGTTTTCAAGCCTAGATAAAAGCCGGTTTTAAGAATGCTGATTTACAAGAGTGACAGCCATTCCTGAAATCTGTTATTGATGCCTTATTAAACACACTCATATTTGCCATTGAGCTCGATTCTAATGCTAACTTGATATATATATATATATATATATATATATATATATATATATATATATATATATAGACGCATAACGAGAATAAAACATAGCCAAAATAAAAGTATAGCTACGCTTGAAGAGTAAAAAAAAAAAAACAATAAATAGAAAAACTACCTAAACTCTGCGTAAGTAAGAATGGTCCATCGTTCAGACATTCTTGTACTATTTGCCGTGTTAATTCAGCACTTTGGCGATCACGGCTCTTTACAATTTCCTATTATTAGTAGCACTAAATAAAGGTTGGTTCTTGATATATCTCTTAAACATAGTCCTGCCATTCATTTATTAGTACTATGTAGGTAGGTTATGCATTGTTTTCCTCTTTCTCTGTCACCTTCAATCTGTGCTGTGTTTACGGAGCTTTAAACATATATATTCGTAATATTAATTTCTATGGAAACGGAGAAAACCAATGATTTTAACAAGGGGCGGTAGGAATTACAATTTGTTTTTTTTGACGACTTCATGATTAGTTTAAGTTTTTAAACCTATTGATTTTATTGAACTTGTTTATAGACTCTGGAATTTAAAAAAAAATAAGCTAATTATTTAAGGCGAATATTTGTCGGTGTCGTCAAAAAAACGTTATCTCATGTCTTTGATTTAATAAATTTTCGTTTTTTAGATACTTAATAATATGTAGTTTTTCATGTAGGCATAAATGGCATGGGTCCTCCCAGGTTTTACAAGTTCTTCTATTATTTTCCATTTTATTTTTGTTTTTTATTCGTTTCTTTCAAATGCCAAAATATTTAGATAGGGATGTCTGATTTCTATTTGGAATATTATTGAAGGAGCTTTTGTGATTTCTCCACCTAATTTTAAATTCATTCTTGGTGGATCTTATATATATCATTTCAATGTTTGGCTTCTCAACAGAAGAGATTCTGCATTGGGATACCACAGATTCTATGCGGCATTTATTATCCAACGGCCAGTCTTCAGGGTCTCTACAATCATATAATTTTTCAATATTTTTGTCGAATTATATTTTAGGGTTTTTATTAATTTGATTTTGGCACGCGTGTTTTTCCAGGATTTTATTATTATGTTTATTATTATATTATTATGTCTTTTCATGATTCTTTCTAGATTTTCAGTGCAGCAGTAACTTAATTTTAAGGTGTTTTTATTAAAGATCTTGCTAAGTTTACTATCAGTAGGAAAGTGTTTTTCAGTTAAAACTAGGAATTTTTGTCCTAGCTTAATACTCACGCTTTGGTTGAACGGAGGGGCTGTTGTGATACTACTGTTGTTTTTATAATTGATGTTAGCGTTTTTTGTATTCAGTATTGTTTAGAGTTGTCTTGTAAAAATTACTATTTTGGGAATATTTCTTCAATTGCGGAGTTCATGCTGATTCTTTTTTTCTGTTGAGTTGGATATATGCTTAATTGTGGATAGAGGATGGCAACGACGATGAGATAAAATGTTGTGACCAAGTAAATGGTTAAGTAATATCAAAACCATGTTTGCAGATATATCGTATATTATACAGTACGTACACCAGAAGAGTATTACATTACTAGTAAGAGTGTATCGAATGAACTAGCGCTCAATCTGTTCACTGTCCCATGAAGCCTTCTGTCCTACTAATCTTATAGTAGGCGGAAGAGTCTAACATAGATTCTTTAGAGGGAGGACACCACAACAGTAATTAAAAAATAATATTTCTGTCCGAGCCCACGGGCTCGGAGAGCCCACGTTAAAAAGGCCTTGTGCCACATGACGCCCTCGTGGGGGTGACTGAATATCGTCAGTTGCTGATACCCACTGATGAGTGGACGGAGTAATACTCAGTGGATCCGCCTACGAAACTTTGGATTTGAGATGCTCAGATAATGTCAATCAGCGAAAGTCATTCAACTTTTATTTGTATTAATTCTATCTGTATCTCTCTTTATCTTTCTCTCTATATATAAGTGTGTGTATGTGCGTATATGTATGCGTGCGCGTTAATTGGAAAAAAAATCCTTAGTTCTTGCCGATGCGTTTCGTCTTCCGACTTTATCAAGGCATGCAATGAAAGCAAAATGTTTTTGTAGCCATAGTTACATCAAATTCAAAATTTAAAACAAAAAAGACGCTCCTCCGTAAGTTGCATTCTGGATATTGATATTGGTAACTTGCTTTTTAAAAACAGTTTGATTTTTGCTTTCCATGTTGAAAATATAGTTAAATTTGCAAAAAAAAAAAAAAAAAAAAAAAAATTATTAAAAAGATATGAGTAGTCATTACAAATAACTTTTAAACAAATAAATTAATATATGTCGGATATAATACGTTTCCTAAAACACACACACACACATACTCTCTCCCTCTCTCTCTCTCTCTCTCTCTCTCTATATATATATATATATATATATATATATATATATATATATATATATATATATATATATATATATCATTATTTATTCGAAAATTATAAGATAAATATGTTATAAAATCAATACAAAAATTTGTTTCAACACTTCTGGTGTCTTATATTTTTGTAGTGATTTTATAACATATTTATGTTATAATTTTCGAATAAATAATTATATTTGCTCTACACTGTATTGAGCACTCTTTTAAGAATAGTAATTATTGGTTATTGGAATTTATTCCGTATACACCAATCCTATACTTATATATACCTATATATATATATATATATATATATATATATATATATATATATATATATATATATATATATGGTTGGATTGATGTGAGTTTGTGACCCTGGGTTTCACGCTTTTGCGATCGTCAGTGTTTGTCTGACGATTGCAAAAGCGTGAATCCCAGGGTCACAAACTCATATCAATCCAACCAAATATGTTAGTTCTGTCTCTGATATAGAGCGCTTTCTAATAAGTACCGCGCATATAATATATATATATATATATATATATATATATATATATATATATATATATATATATATACACTTTTCACACACACACATATATATGTGTATATCTGTATGTGCTTTTATATAAAAAAACAAATTCTCTCACTTTCACTCTGTCTCTCTATCCGCTTCTCTATATATAATATGTATTGTTAATTTGACTCAAGATAATCTGTATTTTACATTAGAACTTGATTATCATTAAGAAAGTCGTGTCACAAATGATCTTTCTCTTCACACACAAAACATTCTAACAAAGACAGTAATTACAAAGATAAAGGATGCGTTTAACAAAAAAAACAACAAAAAAACAAAATAAAAATATTAAGAATAAAAATTTGAAAGCTACACAAAATTCCAGTGCTTATATATATATATATATATATATATATATATATATATATATATATATATATATATATATATCGTAGAATAGAAATTCAAAACAACCGCATGGAAATAACCATTAATAATTCTGTAAGGATTATCTTGTCGGGTGAAATGGTTATTGATATGGGGTTATTTTGAATTTTTGTTCTATGTAATTTTTTTTTATATGGTCCTGTTATAATAAATACATTGCGCTCTCTTTGTGGATCAGTTTTAATATTTTACATTCTTAGGATTCACTTGGATTATATACCTACGGATTATCTATCTATCTATCTATCTATCTATCTCTCTCTCTCTCTCTATATATATATATATATATATATATATATATATATATATATTATAAATGAACTGATTTAAAATATGGTTTCATTGCTACACAGGAATTACCATGTTTCAAAAACAGAAACTAAAACTTCAAATTCATTTATATAATTAAATCAAAAGCATTAGTTCTGTTTCATCTGCAAGCGAATTTTGGAATAATTTATTTTGAAATTTACTGTTTTAATATCATGTACATTCATAATTTTTGTTTCCAAGGATACAGAGAAATCCAGTCATTTATTAGGTTGGTGTAAAATAATGGCGTTTTTTGACGTTAATAGATATTTTGATATATATATATATATATATATATATATATATATATATATATATATATATATATATAAACGTAATTATTAGTTGATACACGTATATGAGTAAACGTTCTGTTTATATATTAAACAGTATGTTTATTTATATCTTCATACCTACGTGAAATTTCGAGAAATCTTATTAAAGAAAAAAAAAATACTCAATTCGGCATTAATAAACCCATTCTTATAATGTCTGTTTGTTTACACTTGGAGACGACGAACAGAGGTTTCGCTTCAGAACGTCAAATTTGGCTTCAGCTCAGCGTCTGTCTTCATGGCATTATGTGTATACCGAGCTAAACGGTGGCACGCTCACCACCAAGTTCGGTTCATGCCGCGGAGTGCTTGCCTTTGTTTAACAAGATTTATTTTTTTTTTGTCAAAACATGTATTCATTCAAATATGTTAAATTAAATTTGGCCGACAAAAACTGTTTAATTATCCATTTTATTTTCCCAAATTTTTCGAGTATTTTCGACCGTCTCATTATCAAGAACTGCTTAATTATATCTTATATTGAACATATACTTATAGTAAGAAATATATTATATTATATTGAATTATATTATATTGAATTATATTATATTGAATTATATTATATTATATTGAATTACATTGAACATATAATTATAACAATAAATATATTATATTGAATTATATTGGATTATATTATATTATATTGAATTATATTGTACATATACTTATAATAAGAAATATATATGTTAATGTATAAAAATAAATATATATCCAGGGTGTTCAAAAAATGTCAAAAAATGAATATCTGAATAAATAAATATTTCAAACAAACGAAATTAAATAAGCTCCATGTGGAAGAATAAAACATATTCATTCAAATTGAAAAACGATATTCATAAGGATGTACATTTTATAACTGCTTTCACAAAGCACCACTAATGTTCAATATGCGCACCACTTATGACACGACACACGTCAAGTCGGTAGTCCAGAGTGGGGGGTGTAGAGACCTGTCCTTTCAAATAGCTCCATAGAAAAAAATCACAAGGTGTCAAGTCAGGGGCATGTGGTGGCCATTTCAGCAGACATTGTCATTATCACTGACAAGCACGATCCGTCTTGTTGGTAGATAAGTATGCAGGGTCAACTTAGTTTTCACACATTTTGCTAAATTTTAAAGTCATTTGAGCGAGAATCGGCTTTGTTATTAGACTCTAATAAACACACACACACACACACACACACATATATATATATATATATATATATATGAGTGTATTACGTAATTCCTTTCAAGAAAATTTATTAAATTCAACTCAGATGTATGGTATGTGATTGTTTTGATTGAGTTTTTCTAAATAGAAATACTTGCGATGGAATACAAATCCACAGGAGTGTACCTCGGCGCGGTGTAATGGTTAACAAGCTGGTCTTGTTACAACTGAATCGTGAGTTCGATCCTCACTGGGTGCCCCATACTTTCGGTCATGTGCCATATCTAAGCCTCGCTTAGAAAATCAATACAAGTCCACAGGAGACATATGAAGGTACATTTATAACAATAATTTAATTTTCAATACAATATTGTTGAATCCCAAGGCAATTAATTTGAGTAAAATTCTGGTTCCAAAAAAGCAAGACCTGTAGTAAAACACATCTTCGTCCCCTCAGAAATTATTACTGTGTCAGGCTACGGATGCACTGCCCACGATCTTATAGCCCTCTCCCTCACTTCCCCTCCCCCATCTCTCTCTCTCTCTCTCTATATATATATATATATATACATATATATATATATATATATATATATATATATATATATATATTTATACATATATACATATATATATACATATATATATATATATATATATATATATATGCGCACATGTGTATCTATATATGTATGTATTGGAAAAAGTATACGTTTAGTTTTTCTCCTTTTCATTGCTTTCTCTTAGTCTCTTTTTCTCCCTATCTTTACATATATATATATATATATATATATATATATATATATATATATATATATATATATATATATATATATATAAGCTCTACTTCTGTATGGAGCACTGTCTTCTTAAAAATAAAAACAAAAATACTAAGGAACCCCGGATTATGCACCCAACGTTTTCTTTTCTATTTTCTGCATACCTGCACAAGGATATATATATATATATATATATATATATATATATATATATATATATATATATATATATATATATATATATATATATACATACATATATATATATACATACATATATATATATACATATATATATATATATACATATACACATATATATATATATATATATATATATATATGTGTGTGTGTGTGTTTGTGTGTGTGTGTGTGTGTATTTGTGTGTGTAAGTGTATATGTCTGTATATGCTTGTAATATATGTTAGAACTTTGCCTCCAGTCCTCTTCTGTAACCTTTAATGTCAACAAAGACACTGTTCAGAGAATCTAGCAAATGACCTTTGCTTTTGCGCACTCCCTGAATTTACTTAAATATAAAATAGCACAATCTTCTCTTTTATTTTGTACAACGCTTTATTTTATCGCTCAACTACAGAGAGCTTATATTGTTTGTCTATTGTTATGCATCAACAGAACAGTAAATGACAAACCTCCCACATGCGCAGTGTTCTCTCGTCAACAGCGTTCTTTCAATCATGCAATCGACAACGGGATTCAGTAGAAAAATACCTGAAAGCCATTTTTCAATGTAAAAGGAATGGATCAAGAAGAAATCTTTGACTTTTTTTTTCTTTGAGATAATCAGTCTTATTACGCGAGGATCTGTCACGTGGAGATTCAAACGTGACCCTTGTAGTCACATACGGATTGACATTGTGATGGCCGCGTCTGAATCGAAAGCTATCATGCTCATATTTACTTCATATTCATTTATTTTTATCATTCTGTGTTTTCAATAGAAGCTGGATTTTTTTCAGAATTTTCCTTTAAACTACTTTAAATATGATTTCATATAATCGCGGGAAAGATGTATTAGATGCAATTTAGGATAGTATTTGTGTTGGAGAACACACTGGTGTACAACTAAATGATAAAAACCGTCTCCTAACAATTGAATATATATATATATATATATATATATATATATATATATATATATATATATATTCATATTCAATTGTTGTATATATATATATATATATATATATATATATATATATATATATATATATATATATATATATATATATTCAATTGTCATATATATATATATATATGAATGAGAGAGTGTGGGTGTGTGAACACTGAGGTCAACACGAAGTGGCGAACCTCTGTTTCTTGAACATAAACTTAAGCCATGAAGAATCGGCTGAATATTATGGTCAAGGCTAAAACAGACAATCGCCGCTTTGCTGTCGGCTTCAGTGTCCTCTTTTATATTCCTATACTTTCTATCTGTGGTATTAAGCACTATTAGTCATAAATATACCATACCTTTAAAGTAGATTTTTATGATATATATATATATATATATATATATATATATATATATATATATATATATATATATAAATATATATATATATATATACAGGGTGTTTAAAAAAAAAATACGCCAAAATCATCACGTGATATGTCAAAAACGAAAAAAATTACAAACCTCTAGCATGAACACATGTGTTGTATATACATTCAAGTTTCATTTCATGTTTTATAAGTGCTCAATGTAGCCACCACCGGCAGCGCGGACAACATCAAGCCGATATGAGAATTTTCTAAAAAAATGAACTTAAATATATACTTAGTCTTTAGTAGTAGTGATTTTCTTTTTTACTTTCATTGGATTTATTTTGCGTATAAGAAAAAAAAACACGTCTAGATTTAATATATATCTTTCTTAAACCTTTATATTATATATTTTTCAAATATATTTCTAGTTATCATTAAAATCAGCGAAAAGCTATGGACTACTGAAATCTTCATAAAATAAATCAGAAAATTATTTATTGTTATATCATCGAGGTGAATGATAAACAGAGAAGAATGACTGCTCAATATATTTATTCAACACAAATATCCGGTGCTACCGGATACATACGAAAATACAGAACAATAAGTTACAAAACAATTCACAAGGCAACTTACAAGGAATAGAGGAGGGTCAAATGCTGTATAGCCAAACGAATTAAGATCAGTCCTGTTCACCATATTTGCCGTAGTCTCTGAATATAGAATCCAGTGAAGTCCGTAATGTGTTCAATATCAGAGGTTGGCAGTGAAGATTCGGAGAAAATAGTAGTTGTTAAGTAATTCTTTAAGTCTTCGATATCAGAGGTGGGCAGTGTAGATATTTTGTGAGAAAAAACAAAATGGATGCCTTTATACACGTCGGATTGAATATTTTGAGCTTTCTGATTGGTTAACCCTTCTATTGGTGAACTATAAAATGAGTCAGCTTATTTTGGTTGGCTCACTAGTACTAAAAAGGTACCGAAAAATTCCAACAAGTTAGAATAATAATCAGCTTAGTGTCAACTTCTTCAGTCGGTTATGTGCCATACATGATACACGCTTAAGCGATCATGTATCTTTCGATGCATGACTGACTAGGCAGATTTTTTCCTGCCGTAGGCTGCCATTTCTTTCTGCGGTAGACTAGTTGCCATCCAAGGCAACCCAGTCACTCCTGTTATTTACCCACAGCTGGGAGAAGAAGAGGATTTATAACTTTCTCAAGTAATAGTACGTAAGTGAATGCAGTGGATTCAACTGGAATTCGAATTCGGCTTTACCGATTCCTCAATCCGAGTCGCTATCCATTATCCGAC
Source organism: Acanthosepion lycidas (assembly GCA_963932145.1). Taxonomy (NCBI): domain Eukaryota; kingdom Metazoa; phylum Mollusca; class Cephalopoda; order Sepiida; family Sepiidae; genus Acanthosepion; species Acanthosepion lycidas. The sequence goes on along the minus strand of OZ010593.1, from coordinate 17,213,815 downwards.
CGTGCCTTCCCCTAACTTATTAATCAACCCTTGAAGTTCTTAATCGTAGACTATTTAAGGCTATGAGCCAGGCCATCTGGTTGGGTGCTGAAGTGGTTCTACCTACCCTACAACATTTATGATCTTTAGGTTTTTTTTTATTGATTTTAATCTATTTTAAAACAGATAACGTAATATTATTGAGGAATTTAAATCGTCATCTGTCTTCTGGTATCCCATTCTTTTATTGACCTATCTCCTTAATCAAGTTTTTTTATCATGGTACTTTATTCTCAGTAATCCCTTGCGTCTTTGTGGCTTTATTGCCTTTTTTGGAAGGAAATGATTAAGAAAAAAAAAACTAAATCTTAATCATTTATTCTAACAGAAGCAGCATTTTTTAAAAGTTATATTAAGAGACAAAGGTGAAGATATCACGCTATTCTACCTGAGAACCGCTGCTCTATGGATGAAACTCCCGTGTAAATGATTAACTGATCACTACACTTACGTCCATACAGTAAATACATACCGTATCCCTTTACTTTAAGTGAATCTTACGGCCACATCACGTTGAAACACCGGTTCCCGTACGATCACCGGAGTTAAGTAATGTCGGGCTTGGTCAACACCTAGATGGATGAACGTTTTCGAATAACAGGTCCATTAATCTTGTATCAGAGGGTGGTGTAATGGATAATGATTCTGAATTCTTAATGGGAGAGTCCACTTCCCGTTTCCTTCGTTATATTCAATTGCTTGCCTTTGGGAAACGTATCTTCTCCCTCAGCTATGGGCTAATAAATAAAACATGTATCATTAAACTATTATAATTTTTTTAAAAATTCTTATAATCTAGAAATATTTTCTGGCTTTAAATAATCTGCAAAACACTGATAAGCCGTATATATATATATATATATATATATATATATATATATATATATATATATATATATATATATATATATATATATACTTCGTGTTACGCTTTAGCCTTGAATAAGGTGAATATTTTGAAAAAGAAAAATGTTAAAAGTCAAACAGAAAACTACCATGGAATTTGTTTTGCCTTTATGTGGCTATAAAAGCTAAAAGACAAACGAAAAACTACCATGGAACTTGCTTTGCCTTTCTGTAGCTATAAAAGCTAAAAGTCAAACGAAAAACTACCATGGAACTGGTTTTGCCTTTCTGTGGATATAAATCCTAAAATCAAACGAAAAACTACCATGGAATTTTTTTTGCCTTTATGTGGCTATAAAAGCTAAAAGACAAACGAAAAACTACCATGGAACTTGTTTTGCCTTTCTGTGGCTATAAAAGCTAAAAGTCAAAAGAAAAACTACCATGGAACTTGTGTTGCCTTTCTGTGGATATAAATCCTAAAATCAAACGAAAAACTTCCATGGAATTTTTTTTGCCTTTATGTGGCTATAAAAGCTAAAAGACAAACGAAAAACTACCATGGAACTGGTTTTGCCTTTCTGTGGATATAAATCCTAAAATCAAACGAAAAACTACCATGGAATCTTTTTTGCCTTTCTGTGGCTATAAAAGCTAAAAGTCAAAAGAAAAACTACCATGGAACTGGTTTTGCCTTTCTGTGGATATAAATCCTAAAATCAAACGAAAAACTACCATGGAATTTTTTTTGCCTTTATGTGGCTATAAAAGCTAAAAGACAAACGAAAAACTACCATGGAACTGGTTTTGCCTTTCTGTGGATATAAATCCTAAAATCAAACGAAAAACTACCATGGAATTTGTTTTGCCTTTATGTCGCTATAAAAGCTAAAAGACAAACGAAAAACTACCATGGAACTTATTTTGCCTTTCTGTGGCTATAAAAGCTAAAAGTCAAAAGAAAAACTACCATGGAACTTGTGTTGCCTTTCTGTGGATATAAATCCTAAAATCAAACGAAAAACTACCATGGAATTTGTTTTGCCTTTATGTGGCTATAAAAGCTAAAAGTCAAACGAAAAACTACCATGGAACTTGTTTTGCCTTTCTGTGGCTATAAAAGCTAAAAGTCAAACGAAAAACTACCATGGAACTTGTTTTGCCTTTCTGTGGCTATAAAAGCTAAAAGTCAAAAGAAAAACTACCATGGAACTTGTTTTGCCTTTCTGTGGATATAAATCCTAAAATCAAACGAAAAACTACCATGGAAGTTTTTTTTTTTGCCTTTCTGTGACTAGAAAAGATATCTCTCCCCACTTGAAGGATAGAAAGGCTGATTTCTGAGATTTTAAGTCATGGATTATATAGGTGATACACGGCAACAATTTTCGAAATTTCAAAATATCTTTTCTGAATGATCAAAATTAATCAAGTTAGAATGTATTTTAATACTTACTGATGTAGGTAACATCTTTTTGGGAAATTGCTCAAATATATTTCGTTCAAAAAGTATTAGTTATCTTCGTTCTTATGCAGTGTATTACGAAGTAAATAAAATAATCATCTAAAAGCCTTTGAAACAGACGACGAGAGGAAGTAAAGGAAAGATTTACTTTTGATTAAATAGCAGGCGCCATGAATAATTGTCTAGGATGTCAGGTTACAGTCGTCTGCCATTTTCAGACAGGATCTTGACTAAAAACATAAGTACACTAACGGATATCCGGCAATTTGTGCATACACGTCGCTTTTAGATTTCGAACTTTGAAGCTAGCATGGTATTAAGCTATGAAAAAAAGAAAGAAAGAGAAAATAGTAAATGATTTAGAAGTGTATTTCATCAGTTATGTGTCATGCGTGATACAATACAGATCTTTCGATAAAAAAACAGATAGTTACCTTAACATCATCGAGGAATTTAAATTATCATTTCTTTTCTGGTATCCGATTTTTTACTGACTTAATCAAGTTTCATATCATATCATATTACTCTGAGTAATACCTTGCGTCTTGAGCACTTCGGTGTGGTGTAATGGTTAGCAAGCTTGTCTTGCTAGAACAATTACGACTGAATAGTGAGTTCGATCTTCACTCGGTGCCCCATACTTTAGTGCCAAATCTAAGCTACGCTTAGAAAATAATGTAGTATGTAAATTACTCTCCCTCTCTCGAGTAGTTTGTAACACTATTTATCATCTCTCAGTTGCGTCTCTGTCTTTGGGTAGAGTGCACTCAGGGGCGACTCCCTCAAAGGACAGAGTCGCAACTGGGGAAAATTATACTGAGAGCTGCCGGCTTTGGGGAACAGCTGCAATTACACCGAGGCTCAGGCTCCCCACATTAAACCGACCTTGTGTCACAATCTGTCCTCGTGGTGTTGGGGGAAGGTGAGTAAATACAAAACTAAATCTTAATCATTTATTCTAACATAAACAACATTTTTTAAAGTTATATTAAGAAAGTTGAAAATATCACACTACTTTTCGCGAGAACAGCTGCTTTGTGGAAGAAACTCCCGTGGGAAAGATTAACTGATCACTACATTTGCTCATTCCTCTTACGTCCATACAGTAAACATATACCGTGTTTTTATTTCGATACAGAACTGTCGAAGCAAATTAAGTTTCCCCGCAGTAAGTTGCCATTTCTTTCTGCGGTAGATTAGTTGCCATCCCAGGCTATTGAATCTGGTTTGTCCCTCTATTTACCCATAGATGGGGGGAGAAGAAGAGGATTCATACCTTTTCAAAGGACGTTAAGTGAATGTAATGGATTTGACTGGAATTCGAACTCGGCTCTACGTTTCCTTAATCCGAGCCGCTATCCATTACTCCAACGATAAATGTATATGGGAATGAGACAGAAAACGCAGAGAGACGAGTTAGTGTTGACATTATATAAGAAAAGAAACCTGGAAATCAAATCCGATTCCAGACGAAGAGATTAAAGTAAGTACCTCCACGAAATCGCTAAAAAAAAGAGCATAATCTGATGAAAAAGACGCCAAACTTTATGAAAACAAAATTTTATCCTCTAAATGCTAATGTTTTTATGAAGAGAAAAGACCAAAGTTTTTTTTAATTATTTGTTTTAAATTTTTGCTTTTTTAGAACATTCTAAATTTTGATTAAAAAAACCTTGTTTTTCTTTGTACCAACATGGGCTAGTAAATAACATAGATAATTTTTAGTACGTTTTTTTGGTATTACACACATTAATTTGGAAAATCTTGCAAAAATAAAAATAATTGTCAGATGTTTATGAAACTTTCAGAAACTATTTACAGAATATCGAAATTATTATAAATATGTTTCTTTTTATTAAAGTTATTGCAGAAATATTTTTTATATATTTATTAACACCCCCATAACTAATTTTATGAAAAACCCTAGAAAGGCGCCGACCTTAGTGATTACAATAGTTAAAAGCACAAGGCTTCGAAGAATGCAAATCATGTTTTTGTTTTTTTTAATTGGAGCCAACGTACCTGAAAATCAGCTCTGAATTGTAACATACAAAACTCAATAAAACAAATATATTATTTAATTTCAAATGCTTTTATTTGTTTTTAGTTGTTTTTATGAATATGGACAATATTTTCTGAAAGCAAAAAATTTTTTCAATGAAAATTGAATTTTTATTACAATGATTTGTTATTTCTTTAATTATAATAGATTTTTACATTAAGTTTTTAAAAATATTATAACATTAGTTAAAAGGAACATGAACCTTTCAAAGTGTCCAGATGAGATCGTCATATTCTAGCGCTTTGAAAATTGTATCGTTTGGACCAATCAGAAGAGCCATGGTAATTAAAAAATGTAATTTTTATGCTTACAATCGGGCGGTAATTATAAAGTATGGAAGACCAACCAGAATACAATTTAGTTGCATTATTTGTGTTCAGCATTGTTCTCCGCTGTTAAGGCCTTTACTTTTGCGAAACACGTATGGAGAAGTTAATTTGATTTTTCAATTTAAACTGAGAACCTATAAGTATCAGTATCATTTTATGAAATTTAACTACTGCTAAACTTTAATTTATATGATCTTATTTTTATGTTAATCTCAGTTATGACATTTTTCCGTAAATGAAATATCAAAATTAATAATAAAATGAATGGAAATACAAATAACACCGTAAAATGTAATAGATGTACATAAAATTATAGTACTTTATGTACACATCTGATAAAAATTCATAAGAAAGGTACCTATAAATTAATTAGATACCTTTTTCTTATGAAATTTAATCTCACTCTTAACAGTCTTATTTTTTAATTTTTTTATATTTTCCATAAAGCATCGTAAACGTAAAGATGAAAGCTAAGTACAAAAAAAAAAAAAAATGAAAAATTAGAGCGCTGAAAGTTTTCCTTAAAAGTAACGAGGTAAATAATTTGTTCATTTAAATCTAAATAATTTCACTTCCTTCCATCCGTCGAAAGAATTATCCTCCCGTAAGTTATCTAAACGCCATGAATGTGCCTTTCGTCACCTGTCAAACGACGCAAAAGGTTATGACCTGCTTTGATTTATTTTAAAATTACATTTTTTCGGCGCAGAAGCTAAGTTAAGCTTGGTTCAAAATATTTTAAAAAAATATTATAATTTCTGATTTTATTAAAATCAGTTTTGAAAAAATGATAATTCATTTTTAAAAGAATATCAAAGTCAGATTTTCATCTTTTTCATCAAATGATTGAAAATGATTGATTATTTGTCCTTTTTTTTTTGACAAAAAAAACAAGATATTTAACGAAAATTTCGGACGTGCTACGAACGATTAAAAAATGTAAAAAAAATACCCCCCAAATACTTTGATCTTTCCTCTTAATAATATGAACATTAGACGATAAAAAATTGTTTTCGTCAAGTTCGGCGTATTTTCATCATGATATCTCTATTTGTTTACATTTTCATGGAGGTACTTAATTAAAGAGAAAGAGTAAATGAAGTTAAAGAAGGAAAGAAAAAGAGTAAAAGAATGAGTAAAGAATAAATGAAAAGAAAACAAGACTCTCATGAAAGAATGAATACCAGGAAAGTAATGATCAACTCTAAGAAAATGATATCTAACTTGAAGGAACAATAGGTAAGAAAGATACCATAAAATTAACGTTCAGAGAATGAATGACATGAAAGTAATGATCGACTCTAAGAAAATGATATCTAACTGGAAGGAATCATAGGTCAGAAAAATACCATAAAATTAACGTTGAGAGAAGGAATAACAGAAAAGTAATGATCAACTCTAAGAAAATGATATCTAACTAGAAGGAATCATAGGTAAGAAAAATACGATAAAATTAACGTTGAGAGAATGAATAACAGAAAAGTAATGATCAAATCTAAGAAAATGATAACTAACTGGAAGGAATCATAGGTCAGAAAAATACGATAAAATTAACGTTCAGAGATTGAATAACAGGAAAGAAATGATCAACTCTAAGAAAATGATAACTAACTGGAAGGAATCATAGGTCAGAAAAATACGAAAAAATTAACGTTGAGAGAATGAATAACAGGAAAGTAATGATCAACTCTAAGAAAATGATATCTAACTTGAAGGAACAATAGGTGAGAAAGATACCATAAAATTAACGTTGAGAGAACGAATAACAGGAAAGTAATGATCAACTCTAGGAAAATGATATCTAACTTGAAGGAACAATAGGTAAGAAAGATACCATAAAATTAACGTTGAGAGAATGAATGACATGAAAGTAATGATCGACTCTAAGAAAATGATATCTAACTGGAAGGAATCATAGGTCAGAAAAATACGATAAAATTAACGTTCAGAGATTGAATAACAGGAAAGAAATGATCAACTCTAAGAAAATGATAACTAACTGGAAGGAATCATAGGTCAGAAAAATACGAAAAAATTAACGTTGAGAGAATGAATAACAGGAAAGTAATGATCAACTCTAAGAAAATAATATCTAACTGGAATTAATCTTTGGTTAGAAAAATATGATAACATTAACGTTGAGAGAATAAATAACAGGAAAGTAATGATCAACTCTAAGAAGATGATATCTAAATAGAAGGGATCATAGATCTGAAAAATACCATAAAATTAACGTTGAGAGAATGAATAACAGGAAAGTAATGATCAACTCTAAGAAAATGATATCTAACTGAAAGGAATCATAGGTAAGAAAAATACCATAAAATTAACGTAGAGAGAATGAATAACAGGAAAGTAATGATCAAATCTAAGAAAATGATATCTAACTGGAAGGAATCATAGGTAAGCAAAATACGATAAAATTAACGTTGAGAGAATGAATAACAGGAAAGGAATGATCAACTCTAAGAAAATGATATCTAACTGGAAGGAATCATAGGTAAGCAAAATACGATAAAATTAACGTTGAGAGAATGAATAACAGGAAAGAAATGATCAACTCTAAGAAAATGATATCTAACTGGAAGGAATCATGTAATAAAAATAGGATAAAATTAACATTGAGAGAATGAATAACAGGAAAGTAATGATCAACTCTAAGAAAATAATATCTAACTGGAAGGAATCATAGGTAAGCAAAATACGATAAAATTAACGATGAGAGAATGAATAACAGGAAAGAAATGATCAACTCTAAGAAAATGATATCTAACTGGAAGGAATCATATGTAATAAAAATAGGATAAAATTAACATTGAGAGAATGAATAACAGGAAAGTAATGATCAACTCTAAGAAAATGATATCTAACTGGAAGGAATCATATGTAAGCGAACTACGATAAAATTAACGTTGAGAGAATGAATAACAGGAAATAAATGATCAACTCTAAGAAAATGATATCTAACTGGAAGGAATCATAGGTAAGCAAAATACGATAAAATTAACGTTGAGAGAATGAATAACAGGAAAGTAATGATCAACTCTAAGAAAATGATATCTAACTTGAAGGAATCATAGGAAAGAAAAATACCATAAAATTAACGTTGAGAGAAGGAATAACAGGAAAGTAATGATCAACTCTAAGAAAATGATATCTAACTAGAAGGAATCATAGGTAAGAAAAATACGATAAAATTAACGTTCAGAGATTGAATAACAGGAAAGAAATGATCAACTCTAAGAAAATGATAACTAACTGGAAGGAATCATAAGTCAGAAAAATACGAAAAAATTAACGTTGAGAGAATGAATAACAGGAAAGTAATGATCAACTCTAAGAAAATGATATGTAACTGGAAGGAATCATAGGTCAGAAAAATACGAAAAAATTAACGTTGAGAGAATGAATAACAGGAAAGTAATGATCAACTCTAAGAAAATGATATCTAACTGGAATTAATCTTTGGTTAGAAAAATATGATAACATTAACGCTGAGAGAATAAATAACAGGAAAGAAATGATCAACTCTAAGAAGATGATATCTAAATAGAAGGGATCATAGATCTGAAAAATACCATAAAATTAACGTTGAAAGAATGAATAACAGGAAAGTAATGATCAACTCTAAGAAAATGATATCTAACTGAAAGGAATCATAGGCAAGAAAAATACCATAAAATTAACGTAGAGAGAATGAATAACAGGAAAGTAATGCTCAACTCTAAGAAAATGATATCAAACTGGAAGGAATCATAGGTCAGAAAAATACGATAAAATTAACGTTGAGAGAATGAATAACAGGAAAGGAATGATCAACTCTAAGAAAATGATATCTAACTGAAAGGAATCATAGGTAAGAAAAATACCATAAAATTAACGTAGAGAGAATGAATAACAGGAAAGTAATGATCAAATCTAAGAAAATGATATCTAACTGGAAGGAATCATAGGTAAGCAAAATACGATAAAATTAACGTTGAGAGAATGAATAACAGGAAAGGAATGATCAACTCTAAGAAAATGATATCTAACTGAAAGGAATCATAGCTAAGAAAAATACCATAAAATTAACGTAGAGAGAATGAATAACAGGAAAGTAATGATCAACTCTAAGAAAATAATATCTAACTGGAAGGAATCATAGGTAAGCAAAATACGATAAAATTAACGATGAGAGAATGAATAACAGGAAATAAATGATCAACTCTAAGAAAATGATATCTAACTGGAAGGAATCATAGGTAAGCAAAATACGATAAAATTAACGTTGAGAGAATGAATAACAGGAAAGAAATGATCAACTCTAAGAAAATGATATCTAACTGGAAGGAATCATGTAATAAAAATAGGATAAAATTAACATTGAGAGAATGAATAACAGGAAAGTAATGATCAACTCTAAGAAAATAATATCTAACTGGAAGGAATCATAGGTAAGCAAAATACGATAAAATTAACGATGAGAGAATGAATAACAGGAAATAAATGATCAACTCTAAGAAAATGATATCTAACTGGAAGGAATCATAGGTAAGCAAAATACGATAAAATTAACGTTGAGAGAATGAATAACAGGAAAGAAATGATCAACTCTAAGAAAATGATATCTAACTGGAAGGAATCATGTAATAAAAATAGGATAAAATTAACATTGAGAGAATGAATAACAGGAAAGTAATGATCAACTCTAAGAAAATAATATCTAACTGGAAGGAATCATAGGTAAGCAAAATACGATAAAATTAACGATGAGAGAATGAATAACAGGAAATAAATGATCAACTCTAAGAAAATGATATCTAACTGGAAGGAATCATAGGTAAGCAAAATACGATAAAATTAACGTTGAGAGAATGAATAACAGGAAAGTAATGATCAACTCTAAGAAAATGATATCTAACTTGAAGGAATCATAGGAAAGAAAAATACCATAAAATTAACGTTGAGAGAATGAATAAAAGGAAAGTAATGATCAACTCTAAGAAAATGATATCTAACTGGAAGGAATCATATGTAATAAAAATAGGATAAAATTAACATTGAGAGAATGAATAACAGGAAAGTAATGATCAACTCTAAGAAAATAATATCTAACTGGAAGGAATCATAGGTAAGCAAAATACGATAAAATTAACGATGAGAGAATGAATAACAGGAAAGAAATGATCAACTCTAAGAAAATGATATCTAACTGGAAGGAATCATAGGTAAGCAAAATACGATAAAATTAACATTGAGAGAATGAATAACAGGAAAGTAATGATCAACTCTAAGAAAATGATATCTAACTTGAAGGAATCATAGGAAAGAAAAATACCATAAAATTAACGTTGAGAGAATGAATAAAAGGAAAGTAATGATCAACTCTAAGAAAATGATATCTAACTGGAAGGAATCATAGATAAGAGAAATACCATAAAATTAACGTTGAGAGAATGAATAACAGGAAAGTAATGATCAACTCTAAGAAAATGATATCTAACTGGAAGGAATCATAGATAAGAGAAATACCATAAAATTAACGTTGAGAGAATGAATAACAGGAAAGTAATGATCAACTCTAAGAAAATGATATCTAACTGGAAGGAATCATAGGAAAGAAAAATACCATAAAACTAACGTTGAGAGGATGAATAACAGGAGAGAAATGATCGACTCTAAGAAAATGATATCTAACTGGAAGGAATCATATGTAATAAAAATAGGATAAAATTAACATTGAGAGAATGAATAACAGGAAAGTAATGATCAACTCTAAGAAAATGATAACTAACTGGAAGGAATCCTAGGTAATAGAAATACCATAAAATTAACGATGAGAGAATGAATAACAGGAAAGAAATGATCAACTCTAAGAAAATGATATCTAACTGGAAGGAATCATAGGTCTGAAAAATACGATAAAATTAACGTTGAGAGAATGAATAACAGGAAAGTAATGATCAACTATAAGAAAATGATATCTAACTGGAAGGAATCATAGATAAGAGAAATACGATAAAATTAACGTTGAGAGAATTAATAACATGAAAGAAAGGATCAACTCTAAGAAAATGATATCTAATTGGAAGGAGTTATAGGTAAGAGAAATATCATAAAATTAACGTTTGGAGAATGAATAACAGGAAAGAAATGATCAACTCTAAGAAAATGATATCTAACTGGAATGAATCATAGGTCAGAAAAATACCATAAAATTAACGTTGAGAGAATGAATAACAGGAAAGAAATGATCAACTCTAAGAAAATGATATCTAACTGGAAGGAATCATAGGTAATAAAAATAGGATAAAATTAACATTGAGAGAATGAATAACAGGAAAGTAATGATCAACTCTAAGAAAATGATATCTAACTGGAAGGAATCATAGATAAGAGAAATACCATAAAATTAACGTTGGGAGAATGAATAACAGGGAAGAAATGATCAACTCTAAGAAAATGATATCTAACTGGAAGGAATCAAACGAAAGAGCAAGCCATATTCCTGGCTGAACGTTACCCCCGTTAATTTTGGTTCACTGAGTCGTGTGAGACAATTTTTCTCTCCAGAATTTTTCTTACATATCTATGTCTTCCATTCGTTCATGCTTGAAATATTGCAATTTAAATTTTTTTGTCATATATACCTAGAGTTTCTTGATAAAATTAAAAGATGAATCAACAATATTATCGGTCCTTTTAATGGCGGCTGGGCTGCAGTCACTTTCTCCCAGACGTAAGGTTGCCCCTCTGTACCTTTTTTTATAAATACTTTCATGGTAATTGTTCGGATGATCTCTTCGTTATGGCACGTAGCCTTTTTGAATTTAAGCGAAGAACTAGACTAGCATCGATATTTAATCAATTTACATTTGAGGCGGTTCGATGTAAACTAAATTCTACGTTAACGTAGTTCTCGCTTGTGGCACTTCCTTCCCGTTCTATGCTTTCCGGCCATCTTCAATCTGCAAAAATTTAAATGTAATGTCAATCGCTATCTGTCTTTCTGAGTACTGTTTTCTCTTCCCGCTCATTATTAATGCTTCTGTACCTAATTCTTCCTCGTCTTGGGTATGACGATAAACTACATCCGCGTCCTGCGTATGACGATAAACTACGTCCAACAACAAGGCCTCAGATAATGTTTTCAGAAAAATAATGTTGCCAGCTATACGTTTTTGAAAAAATAATGTTGCCAGCTATACGTTTTTTGGAAAAGATAATGTTGCCAGCTATATGTTTTTGGGAAAAAATAATGTTGCTAGCTATATGTTTAATAGTACTGTATATTTAATATATGTATAGGTATATGTGTATGTATGTATATGTATGTATATATATATATATATATATATATATATATATATATATACACCTTAATTTGGCATTTAATGACCCACAGTGGTTGATGTGCCATAAAACCCAACCAACCAACCAACCTACCTAATTCTCCCACACTCAGTAACCCCTTGTGCCTTAGTGGCTTTTTGCCTTGCATTGGGGGAAAACAATTAAAATAAAAAACAAAGTATTATAAGTTATGCAAAGGACAAAATATTCATTATCTGTGAATTTTAGCCACCTCAGCATTAGATATTTCATTCATAATAAAGTCAGGAAATTTTCCCTTAAAGAACACTGCGGTTACTGTTTTGCAATTCCGAATTGCCATCATCAATACTCTAGATTTTGGAGGCATTATAACTCTTACAAATTGGTCTCCCTGGTATTTATCTGGAAAATTAAGAAAGCAGAACTGAAGATAAGTAATACATTATATATATATTTCTGGTTCCTAAACTTCATGAATTTAAGCGTTCTACTAGGCTGGCATCTCGCTCTCACCATTTCGTTGTCCAAACTGTTAAATGTAGCCGTCTCTTCTACTCCAATAACTTCATGTGTCACACCTCTCGCCTGTGGAACTCACTCCCCTCTCTCTGTTTCCCTGGTAACTATAATCTCCAACTATTCAAATGTAATGTCAACCGACGTCTCCAGATGCCTTGATCTATACCCTATCCTTCTCTTCATCCTTTCCTCTAACACTGCTATTTGCTCTCACTCCAATTCTCTGTAACCACTTGCGTTCTAGTGGCTTCCCGCCTTGCTTGGGATAAAACGCTTATATATATATATATATATATATATATATATATATATATATATATATATATATATATGACCTTTTTTACTGGCTGATATATATTATATGGACTACTGAAGCTGCATTGACATTTTTGACTCTTGATATAAGTTTTGAAGATGAATAAAAAATCAACTGTTTAAATTTTTTATCCAATATATAATTGACATTAGTAACATATATAACATGATTTTTTAAACGCAGGTAAATATATTTCCTTTGTTCTTTATAAATGATTTGATTATTTCTTTATTTTCTTTCTTTCTTCCTTTCCTTCTTTCTTTCTTCCTTTCCTTCTTTCTTTCTTCCTTTCCTTCTTTCTTTCTTCATGAAGTGTTTCTTTCTTCCTTTCTATCTTTCTTTCTTCCTTTCCTTCTTTCTTTCTTCATGAAGTGTTTCTTTCTTCCTTTCCTTCTTTCTTTCTTCCTTTCCTTCTTTCTTTCTTCATGAAGTGTTTCTTTCTTCCTTTCCTTCTTTCTTTCTTCCTTTCCTTCTTTCTTTCTTCATGAAGTGTTTCTTTCTTCCTTTCCTTCTTTCTTTCTTCCTTTCCTTCTTTCTTTCTTCATGAAGTGTTTCTTTCTTCCTTTCCTTCTTTCTTTCTTCCTTTCCTTCTTTCTTTCTTCATGAAGTGTTTCTTTCTTCCTTTCCTTCTTTCTTTCTTCCTTTCCTTCTTTCTTTCTTCATGAAGTGTTTCTTTCTTCCTTTCCTTCTTTCTTTCTTCATGAAGTGTTTCTTTCATAATTTCCGTCTCTATTTTTTTGCATGTATTATTTCCTTTTATATTCTTTTTTCTTTATTTCCTTTCTTCACCCCTCCCTTCCTTCCACAACAATATTTTATTTCTTTGTTCTTCTTTCTTTCTTTCTTTCTTTCTTTCTTTCTTTCTTTCTTTCGTTCTTTATTTCTTTATTTCCTTTTTTCTTTCTTTCTTTCTTTCTTTCTTTCTTTCTTTCTTTCTTTCGTTCTTTATTTATTTATTTCCTTTTTTCTTTCTTTCTTTCTTTCTTTCTTTCTTTCTTTCTTTCATTGTGTTTGCATTTCCTTCTTTCGACTTTCCTTTCTCAAATATATCTTATTTCTTTCTTTCTTTCTTTCTTTCTTTCTTTCTTTCTTTCTTTGTGTTTGCGTTTCCCCTCCTTCCGCCTTAAAATATATTTATTTATTTATTCATTCATTTATGTGTGTTTGCATTTCTCTCCTTCAACCTACAATCCTAAAAATGTATTTTTCTTTTTTCCTTTTTTCTTCCTTCCTTCTTTCCTTCCTGCCTTTCTTTCTTTCTTTCTTTCTTTCTTTCTTTCTTTCTTTCATTGTGTTTGCATTTCCTTCTTTCGACTTTCCTTTCTCAAATATATCTTATTTCTTTCTTTCTTTCTTTCTTTCTTTCTTTCTTTCTTTCTTTGTGTTTGCGTTTCCCCTCCTTCCGCCTTAAAATATATTTATTTATTTATTCATTCATTTATGTGTGTTTGCATTTCTCTCCTTCAACCTACAATCCTAAAAATGTATTTTTCTTTTTTCCTTTTTTCTTCCTTCCTTCTTTCCTTCCTGCCTTTCTTTCTTTCTTTCTTTCTTTCTTTCTTTCTTTCTTTCTTTGTGTTTGCATTTCCTTCTTTCGACTTTCCTTTCTCAAATATATCTTATTTCTTTCTTTCTTTCTTTCTTTCTTTCTTTCTTTCTTTCTTTGTGTTTGCGTTTCCCCTCCTTCCGCCTTAAAATATATTTATTTATTTATTCATTCATTTATGTGTGTTTGCATTTCTCTCCTTCAACCTACAATCCTAAAAATGTATTTTTCTTTTTTCCTTTTTTCTTCCTTCCTTCTTTCCTTCCTGCCTTTCTTTCTTTCTTTCTTTCTTTCTTTCTTTCTTTCTTTCTTTCTTTCTTTGTGTTTGCATTTCTTTCCTTCTACTTTCCTTCCTAAACTATATCTACTTTCTTTCTTCCTCCCTCCGACTTCCTTTCTTCTTGTGACTTTAAATATTTTAGAATGGTATTTACTTAGCTGAGGAATTCAGGCAGAAATTCCTAGATTTACCAAATACGACAGAGATTGAAGAATACTGTGGCATACAGTGACTGAAGTGTGATTATAACAGCCCAGACAAGGACAATAACCTGAATAGCTCGATAAATAATAATGATAATTATTATCTCAGAAATTCAGCGACACAATCTGTTGTCATATAGATTTGGGTAAATCTTGCTTTCTATCTTTCAAACACTAATTTCGACTGTTATTTTAAAGTGACATGATTTCGAGGGAAAGGAATTATATAAGTCTCTTAGACAAGATTGAGCAGACAATTAAATTTAGCCATCGAATCAGAGAAGTAAAAAAAACTTATCCGACGACAAAGAATGAAATTAATGTTATCTTTTCTCCTAATTTTTTTATTTAGGTTTTGTTCAATAAGCTTCAAACGTAAGTCGTCAACAACGCATTTTCTAAGATGAAATCTATTTACAGATGAGATTTTGTAGAGCGTGTACTGAAAAGAAGTACAAGTATAAAATATAGGTAAATTTTGCGAGGAATCTTTCTTAACAAATCTACTAATGATTGATATTAAAAAAAACAAAACAAAAAAAAATACATCAGCGATAAAAGTGTTGGGAAGTTGAATGTAACAGTTAAATTGTACATCTAGATGCATTGGTCTCCGATCAAAAATTCCGAATCATTATCCACTACACCACCCATTTAAACAAGCTTACAGCACATGGTATTCCCAAAACGGTTACCCATCTAGGCACTGACCAGGTTCGACATTGCTTAACTTTGGTGATCATACGTATTCCTTTGATAAGGAGGAAATTCCATTCGGACATCTTCTTCAGCAGTGCCTTCTCTTCATGGAACAGATTCCCAAAAAGATGCTTTTCCAATCTTTACAGCCATAATCTCCTCAAGACTAG
The DNA here is from genome assembly GCA_963932145.1 of Acanthosepion lycidas. Classification (NCBI taxonomy): domain Eukaryota; kingdom Metazoa; phylum Mollusca; class Cephalopoda; order Sepiida; family Sepiidae; genus Acanthosepion; species Acanthosepion lycidas. The sequence continues at coordinate 17,198,024 of OZ010593.1, read as the reverse complement.
GGCCAAACGGTATCTATCTTGCATATCCTCGTAATATAAACCAATTCCTCCTATCGCCTCAATTTGCGCCCTTAAATTCTTATTCAGTAGCACTCTACATTGAGAGGCTCTTCGGCTTTATATTGGATGCGAAACAGGAAAAAAAGAAAAACCGGGATACTTGACCGAAGGCATTTTCACCCAAAATTGTCGGGCGCAATGTCATTAAACGAGTTCTTAATGAGTGTTGCTTACGGCAGATGTTAGGATTCGCGGGTCGGTTAGGCTGGTGTTGGTCCGATAAGGTCCCATAACGATGTGTGTATGGACGCGTGTCATGGTTTGAGTCATTAACTCTATATGAATATTTGCACTCATTCAGATAATGCATATATATCATTAAAAACTGGTTGTAATGCACCGTGTCACTGGGTCCAAATTACCCAGAATTGGTTTGAAGAGCATTCTGTTGACTAATGGCGCGATTAGCGTATTTGAGCGGCGTGAGAACATATAAGATGTATATTCAAACGCGAGATCCTGAACCTACAGAGAAGGAGATCCGAATCGATACCGCGACAGAATGGCCCAAGACTCGTCAGAGATCAAAGTTGATTTGGTGCACTATTCAGAGCTAGAGCAGATCCTATCTGTATCCGGCATG
>OZ010593.1:17184881-17192381 GCA_963932145.1 Acanthosepion lycidas | reverse complement strand
AAAAATAGTAGAGGGTGAGTTTAATTAGTATTTTCTCATTGATACACATTGGCTGACCCACTACAATTACTAGTACAAAATTGTACATTTTGTTTCGATGTGTAATAAACAACAACGTCTCATCAGGTGGTTACCATCATTGTTAACTACCTGATGAGATGTTGTTGCTTATTAAACGTGGGAAGAATATGCACAATTTTATAGTATTAACTTATATTCTAAGGTAACAGTGTATAATATATATAACAGATAAGATAGGATAAAATTCATAAAATCAAATAAAATATAAAAACATCAATAAAATCATCAACTTTAATTCACTTTCGTAGTTTAATAGGTCAAAAATTATGCCTAATAGTGTCTTCCATATTTTATACTTTCTTTTCGCCGTATGATTTTAGAAGAATTTAGAGTGTGTTCTATTTCAAATTTTGAACGCTTATTATAATTTTCCAGTTACGAAAAATACAATTTTTCCAAATTATATTTCTAAGCTTGATAAAGTACGTAAAAGAACAAAACGCGTTGGTAGAAAATATTTTCTTCTCGTTGTTTACAGATTTATATCTGAGTTTTCAAACTCAAGCACACGCACGCATACATGCAAACATGCACTCACACACATACGTGTGTGCATGTGTGTACTAGAGTGCTGAAAATTATCAGCTGGACCCATAGAAACTAACATGTCAATGAACAAATATCAGAATACTGATTTTCACAAAGAGTTGAACTGTTAGATTTAAATAAACGTTATTCCTAAGCATCCTGTCCATGTTAAGTTTGACAAAACTGTCAAGTCACAATAGAAGGTATAATGAAAAAATATGTAGATAATACTTTTAATGTAATACTTTAAAAGTACAATAAAATTAAAATTGACAGTTTTCATCTTTCAAATTCAACAAAGTACAAACAAAGGTCATAAAAAGATAGATAAAGAAGAAAGAAAGAGAGGGATAAAATAAAAGGAAAAAAAGATATATATATATATATATATATATATATATATATATATATATATATATATATATATATATATATATATATATATAAAACAAAGGAAAGGAAGAGAGGGATAAAGCACAAGGAAGAAAGAGATAGATATAGAACAAAAAAGAAAGTGAGGGATAAAACACAAGGAGAAAAAGAGATAGATAAAGAACGAAGGAAGGGAAGAGAGGGAAAACAGTATAGCGTAAATGAAAAATACCACAAACTTAAAGAAAATAAAATATTATCGTCAAAATGCTTATGTTATTATTAAGATGAAAGAAAAAAGTATTTTTCAATTATTTTTTGAATTTTTTTAATATTTTCTAACACGCTCGAAATTTTGGTTAAAGTCTTCTTTTGTTTACGTCATCACAGTGACGTTAAAATAACATTGTTTTTTTTGCGCTTTTTTCCCGTTGAAAACATTGATTTGGAAATTCTTGTAAAAATCAAATAATTGTCCGATTTTAATGAAATTTTCAGGACATATTCACAAATGAATGAAATTATTTTTGAAATACTTCCTTTTCAGAAAATTTTGGTAAAATTTTTTTTTTAAATATGTTACACCCCGCTTTCATGAAATTTCGCCCAAAACCTTTTTGGTTCCTGAATTTTTTTTTGTTAAAAGAAGAAGTCTTTCGAGATGGTAAATAATCTACTTTTTTTTTCAAATTTGAGCTATCTAACTGAAAATCTGCTCTGAATTAAAAAATAATGAATCCAATAAAACTATGATATTACTTAATTAGAAAAGCTCTTAATTGCTTTTGTAAATAAGTAATATTAAGGACATTAGGACTGAAGAAATAATTTTTTTCTGATGAATAATTAATTTTTACAAGAATTTTTTCGTTTTTTAAGAAATTTTAATTATAATAATTTATACTAGTTTAACATCGTGTAAAGCTCTGTATTAGGAGGGCTCCTCGATATGATGTAGAAATTAAGTAGAAAAAAAATTTACGAATCCAAAATTGCTGAGTTTAATAAATTTAGTTGAGCTACTTTTTTTAAAAATAATTTTTTATGTTGTATTTTTTTACTTCATACATTCCTTATTTCCATGTATGGTATACTGAAATTGCCAGTATTATTACAAGGTGACGTGATTTAAGAGTTTTGTCCCTTTACGTGGCCTTTTCATAACATTTCTTAAAATCCGTTCAACTTGAAAAGTGTAAACTTTAAATTTTAAAGTAATTTTTCTTTTCTCATTTACTATTTCACTAAATAATTTTATTTTATGTATTGTATTTCCATTAGTGTGGGTCATACTCAAATAGAATAATTTTTTAAAAACTCAGACTTTTAAAAATTATGTCATTTATGGTAATCCGTAATAGCTGTCATCGCTTCGTCATTCAACAATCCATCAATAGTTGGGTCAGATTAACAGGATCGATCGTTAATAATTGGTTGTATATTATTTTTTTATGCTATAAGTAAGAAAGATTTCTTTCAAATCAGATTACTTTAACTTTAAATTTTTTAATTTTAGTAAAATAACGTGTCAGAAATTTTTTTAAATATTTTCAAAATCGATAAATTTGTGTTTGTCTACAAATTTCTTAAAATTAAGAAAATGGCCGTTTTTAAGAAAATTAAAAAATTTGAAATTAAATCTGACAATCAAATGTATATAGTTTCTATCTGAAATACACCAGAATTGTTTAATTACTAGAGATCATAAATTTAATTATTAAACTTTCAATTAAAGGTAAAATGAAATCTTCAAAAATGTTTTTTCGTTGTAAAAAATTCATTTTAAACTTAAATATAGAAAATTTTTGCCGAAATAGTGGAGGTACTTAGATAAAACACAAGGAGAAAAAGCGATAGATATAAAACAAAGGAAAGAAAGAGAGGGATAAAACACAAGGAGAAAAAGAAAAAAAAGAAAGAGATATAGAGATAAAAGACAGCGGAAAGGAAAAAAAAGAACTAAAGACACAGGGAAAAAGAGACAGATAAATGACACTGTTAGAAAAAAAAAGATGGATGAAGGACAACGAAAATAGAGATAGAGATAGAACAGTCCTTTCTTACAAGCCTGTATGTTGATGACATCATATATATATATATATATATATATATATATATATATATATATATATATATATATATGAAGAGAAAAAAATTACAGAGAAACAGAAAAAGATATGAATTTTTTGTGCCTTAAATATCCAATATATATTTTTCTTACAAGCGAAACATATCAGATTCAGATGCTGTATTTGAGTTTGAGATGCGTCCTTCTGAACCTTTCTAATATAACAGATGAAAGGAACTGAGACGAAAGAAGTTATGTTTGATAAAGAATGTCAATGGTTACTTACCCGAGCAATGCTCTGTCGACTTCCCATCGGGTCCCGTTTATGTCGATTCAGTGGTTCATACATTATGTCTTCCCAGCGAACACGCCAATTCTTTTCGTCGAGCTCAGCCTCAAGGCTAATACGCCTGGAATAAAAAAAAAATATGCTTACATATTTGAAAAAGAGTCTGTCAAAAATGATCTAGCAATAACAACAACAACAACAACAACAACAATAATAATAATAATAATAATAATAATAATAATTGCAAAATCTGCAGCCTTTACGCAAAGAAAATTACAAGAAATTCGTATGAACCCACCCAGGCCCGGTTACAGAAAAAAAAGTTTTAGCCTCCAGCGGGGATGATAGAGTGGGCCTATATCCGTATTGGAAAATCTGCAACTTTTACCGGTAGGAAACTGCAAGAAAATGGTATGAACATTACCCAGACCCAGTTACAGAGATAGGACCTGTAACAATTCCATGGGACTTTAGAATACACACCGACATAACAATCAAAGCTAATTGCCCAGACATCGTGATCAGAGACCACGACATCAGAATGTGCTTTGTTATTGACATTGCAGTCCCTGCAGAGTGTAATGAATTTTTGAAGACACCAACAATTCCTGTTGTAGTTGGAGCCCTTGGACAAATTTCCGATTGATTCGTTAAAGGGATTCTTGGTGGTTCAGGCTTTAAAGAAATGCAAAAATTGTACTCACAAGTAGAGCTAGAAATTACGAAGTGTTTTATCGATGTAAAATATGTGTAATCTCATTTTTTGTTTTTTGTTTTTTGTTTTTCTCAAAAAATGCTCAGAGGAAAATGTCAGGATGCCCTCTCTGACCTTAGGTCTCTGGTTGGGACACGAAAGAAATGAGTATGCACCAGAAATCGAATGAAATTAAATATTATAGTGTAGATATCGTGATCAAAGACGACAAAACAAAAAATGCTTTCTTACTGATATGGCAGTTCCTTCATATTCAATATATCAAAATACAAATAAATTGAAAGGGAAATTAAAAAAATATGGTACCTGAAGACATTAATTATTCAAGTTGGAGCGGGTTTGAATGAAAATCTTTACCGTAAGTCTCTTTAAAGTGAACCATGGCACCCCATACATTAAAGAATTGTAAAAAAAAAAAAAAATAATTGTACTCACCAGTAAATAAAGACCTTACGAAGTACTTTATGTATGAAAAGTGTGTGTGATTTTTTTTTTAATAAAAATGCTTCGTGGAAAATTTCATAAAGCCATTTTTCATCTTAGGTCTCTGGTTGGGACCCAGAAGGGAAAAGAGTATACAACAGATATCAAAGGAAATAATAATAATAATAATAATAATAATAATAATAATAATAATACAAAAGATTGTTTTAAAAAATTGTTCTCACGATTACAGCCTATACCTTACGAAGGGCTTTATCTATGTAAAATATGTGTTTTTTGGGGTTTTTTGTTTTTAATTGGTCACTTGAATGTGTGATGATGCCATTTCTGAAATGCGTACACACCAGAAATCAAAGGAAATAAAACAAAAAATAAAAATAATAATGTGGTAAATTATGGTGTTAGCTTCGTTTAATGGACAAGGGAGGAGTTCTAAAATTTCTACAAGTTTCTGCACCAAACTCTAAATATGGTATCATGATACACAACTCGAAAGGAAGCTGAGGAGAGGGACATATCGGTATCGAATAATCTGTAGAAAATGAACGAAATTCGTTGGCATTGTACCTGGTAAAGAGCAAACAGACACTCTTAAAAGTCGTGATGAAATCCCACATTCTTATTACGTCGACAACACCGAAAAATACAAAGAGATGTTACTGAAAATGATGTTAAAACCAAACGACACAATGTCGTTTCATGGACAGATTGAGAACAACACCAGAATAATTTAATGAAACATACCTGGGATCGATTGACAAAAGCCAAGCTGAAATCGGTGAATGAAAGCCTACTTTGAACCACCCGAGTGCAAACCCTAAATACCAATTCTCCCCGGATAAGAACAGGTAGTGTGTCATAGAGATTAGAAATAGCCCCCCAAATCATTAACGCCTGTGGAACTATTGCACAGAAAGAATACAAATGACACCATAGAGATGTCAGATTGACGTCAGTATAGGGGGTGTGAAAAATTGTACCGACACAAGTCAGGGAAGGTGATCGAATACGACCAATTCAAGACTGAGTGGGATTTCAACATCCAAACAGAAAATATTGTTGATGTTATGGTTTTTTGTGTATCTATATATATGACTAGTGAGCCAATCCAGATGACTCAACTTCCTTTATAGTCTACCAATAGAAGCTTAACCAATCAGAATCCGCAGAACATTGTATTCGTCGTGTATAAAGGCGGCCACCTTTGTTTAACCTACCGGAAGGCCCACCGCTAACTTGACAGCCGAAGAGGATAGAAGGAAGAACTACGCTCTGCTAAGATATCCACTGCGAACCTGAACTACGCTTTCCTACTGTCTCCGAAATATTCACTGCCAACCTCTGGATTCTATACTCGAAGACGACCGTCATGAAAATGTCTAACAGTTGAGGCCAGCAAAAATCAGAGATTACCGTTGTTTAAAATGTATTGATTTTCCAAGCGTACCTTGTGGCCCAAGGCCGAAATTATGGCGCACCCAGTGAGAATCGAACTCAATAATCGGACGTAACTGTTCTAGCGAGACAAACTTGCGAACCTTTACACCGCCTCGAGGTACCCCCGTTGCTTAAAATGTATATATGAAAATACTTCTTCATCGATATGTCTGTAAATTGGTGGCCATAATATGACGCTCAACGAAATTGAAGTACAGGCAGATTGAGGTTTTCGGAATGTGGGACGTTCTGTTCACTAATGTCCCAGTTAGCATTGGAGCGGTGGGGGTCTATAATCATCGAATTTATAGTCCTACTTTAAGAAAATCGGAATAAAACCCACTATAAAATCCAATCGTCTTAGAAGTCTGCGTTTCTTGGTTTGATTTGGTTTGTTTTGTTTTACGGCATCTCAACCTTGATGAGGAGGAATGGCGGACTAATAACGTGTCAGAAATTTTTTTAAATATTTTCAAAATCGATTGAAGAATCGGGGAGCCGAGTTCGAATTCCAGGCGAATCCATTACATTCACTTATGTGCTAATAGTACCCTTGAAAAAGGCATGAATCCTCTTCTTCTCCCCCGCTAGCTATGGATAATTAGCATGACCGGCCGGGTTCTGCAGCCTTGGATGGCAACTGGTCTACCGCAGATATAAATGGCAATCTACTGCGAGAAAAAAGTCTGTCTCGTCATCCATGTATCGAAAGATACATGATTGCCCAAGCGTGCATCATGCATGGCACATAAGAGACTGGCTGAAGCTCAATGGTTTAATACTGACAAGATTTTTTATTGCTGATAATAGTTTGTTTTTTCAAGAATGTATTGCTGATAATAATTTTTTCAAAAACATTATTGCTTGTCGTATATTTTTCTCCAAAAATGTAATGGTGGTATTAAAACCTATTTTTACACTTTCATATATTTTTTTTTTTTTTTTTTACCCCAGATTTGGAGTTATTTGTCCAAAGCTGGGACCCTAACAGATGCTACCAACCCAGGTCAGGGTGAACCTGGGAACATCAGCAATTAAGAGCGGGTTCCACGTTCCTCAAAACCTCCTGATCAAAGGCCTTGCTGCTGGATGTAGTTTATCGTCATACCCAGGATCTTACCCATCTGCCGTATTTTGAAGACCCAGCCTACAGGTCACGCGTTTCTTGGCGCTGCAAATATTCTGCGTAAGGCGCTAATTTTTTGAGATCCTACGACATGATGGCGAAACCCTTATGAAAGATCTCCGGTTGAAAACGATGAAACGCGCGGAAGAGGAACAGAAAATATTTAATAATAATCGCGTATCGTCAAGTGTCGGATATTCCTGTCCAGTCTTTTTCGTACATTACGGCATTAAATTGACGCTTGCAGTTTCTCTTTTAATTATTTGGTATTTTCAATCAATTGATCAATTAAAGTACACATGATGATCTCACACAATGTCTTTTCGCATGCATAGTTTCCAAGAACAAGACATTGCGGACGATTTAATTATTATTTATCCAGAAATATCCACTGAATCTTTCTCTCTCCCCCGGCAAGTGTATACATCGGCTTTGGCAAG
>OZ010593.1:17109881-17182381 GCA_963932145.1 Acanthosepion lycidas | reverse complement strand
GATACAGTTTCCTTTCGGGACATAGATGAATCCGGCCCTTTTAAGACACAAATTCTAAAAATGGCTTCTCCAGGTCCGGAATATCTTCAAATTAATTCTAAGACCTTTCCTCTTTGTTCTTCCTTATACTTTGAGTTGTAACAAATTATATCAGATTTAATGATATCAACGTCAAACAAAGAATGACCAAAAAGCTTTCTATTTCGACATCCTCCCTGAACTGAACATCTAGAATATAGTGAATAAAGCAAAAAAGCAAAAAAGAAAGGCCCTCTAGACCGTGGAGGTGACTGAGCGAGAGAACAACAAATGGAATAAGAAGTAGAATGAGAACTTTTTAAAAAAAGTGGACCTTGCAAGGAAGCTGAGAAAGAGGTAACAAGTTACTCACAAGTTATTCACAGTTGTACCCGTAAGAGTAGAACCGTGATAAAAACGTTGGAATCGAGAGAAAGTGTTGAAAATTGTAGATATCTGCGTTTCTGGTGCCAGCGTTGATACTGAGAAAGGTGATTGGAGATTTGAAGTTACTTGCTATCATACAACAGTCAGCGCTGAAACCAACCAGAAACTTCCCGACAGTGGAACTCCCTTCCTGCTTCCCTGATAGCTATAATCTTCAAATATTCAAATGTAATGTCAATCGGCATTTCCTGATCCCTTGATCCTGATCCCCGTCTTTCTCCATATCCTTTCCTCAAACACCCCTATTTACTCTTGCTCTCATTCTCTGTAACCTTTGCGTGCTAGTGGCACTCCTGCCTTTCTTGTGATGAAATATATTATATATACTAATTTAAAAATATGGTCCCATTGCTACACAGGAATTATCATGTTTCAAAAACAGAAACTAAAAACTCTAAATTTAATTATAGAATTAAATTATAATCTTTAGTACTGTTTCATTTTAAAGGTTTTTGGAACAACTTATTTTGAAATTTACTGATATATATATATATATATATATATATATATATATATATATATATATATTTGATATCACTATCTTTATTTGATCTCACTCTTTATCTAATTCAGTTTTCTCTATCTATCTATCTATCTATCTATTGGATATCACCCTCTTTAGCTGATCTCTCTCTTTATTTCAGTTTCCTCTATCTATCTATCTATCTATCTATCTATCTATCTATCTATCTATCTATCTATCTATTGGATATAACCCTCTTTAGCTGATCTCTCTCTTTATTTCAGTTTCCTCTATCTATCTATCTATCTATCTATCTATCTATCTATCTATCATATATGGAATATTTTTTACTTAGATAGACCACAAAATACTTTCAGAAGTAAAAATCTGATATTTAGGAAGAATTTATAAAATTAGTCACATAAACAACTTTTCAGCGCCCCCTCGTACTACAACGTTTATGAAAAGTTAAATATACCTACGCCGATAGGCAAACTGAAAGAAGGAAATTATAAACCGATAGAGAGAGGGAGCAATAGACATTAGAGAGAGATACGTTCTTTCTTTCTTTCTTTTTTTCTTTCTTTTTTTTTCTTTCTTTTTTTTCTTTCTTTTTTTTTCTCTCTTTTTTTATCGGTAGTTATCTATATATCACATCATTCAAGATAAAATTTTCAAAATTGCAGGCAGAGGTCTGGAGCAGCCTATCGGCTTATGGCAGCGAGCGATGAATATTTAAAACAGCAACAAAATAAACTGTCAAAACGAAAGCAAAGGAAAATAATGCTTTTGAAACAGCGATAATTCTCATGTTGGGTACATTATTACTGCCAGGCCGGTGTTTTATAAACAATGCACAGACACATGATAATTATTATCTTTATTTATTATGTTTTATTAATATGTTTTTTTGTTTTTTTTTAAGGTAGCAATCTGAAATCGCCCTCCGTAAAAAATATATATTTGTATACTATTTTTTCATTTTGCTTGGCTGAATTTATGGAGTATCTGTATATTTTTCGCAGTAAAAAAATAGGTAATAATGGCTAGATGTTTTTGTTAATCGAAATAAATTTGGTGTTTGAAACAATGTAACATTCGTTTCGGTATTAGAGGCATGTATTTTATCTAATTTTATTTCGTTTTTACTATATGAAGTTGTTTCTACAGGTTATCTTTTCTTCGTCTACATTCCCATTTAATATTACATGTATAGCTTCATATTACAAGATAATTCATTGGAAACCATTATTTCGTGTCTATGTTGTGAGGTGGTAATGAAATCTGACCGGTTCCATGCTATTAAAGTATAGCATCAAGATATGTCAAGATTGCTTAGACTGTCAGCTAATTGTGAAAAAATAATATTAGGTTCGTGCCAAAATAATAATAATAATAAAAATGAATATATTCAATAGAAAAATCAGGAGGTTTTCAATATAGTTCTCATATTCAAATTAGAAAAAAAATAAAAGAAAAAATTAATAAAACAGCTCTTAGGCCTGGGGGCGACATAGATATGGACACAGATGTGAATACATGAACAGATCTGATATTTCTGCTTCGTTTTTCTTCTCATCACCACGATAGCTGCCTTCTAAGAAACCTTTGCTTACATGAGACGACTGGTTGGTTTCCTCTAACGAAGGCCCAAGCGATTACAATCAGATGTGCAACGCATGAAGTGTGTAATAAAATCGTGCAACCTATTAGGTTGGTGCAAAAATAATGTCGTTTTCTGACATATGTTACTATGTGAGAAAACGACATTACTTGTTGCACCAACCTAATATTTACATTATTCGAACTATTGTCCTCATCTTTGTCGCCTTACAAAAATATGAGGTAAAAAAGATTTAGTGGTAATTTAATAACATTTTCTCAAGTGTTTTCGTAATAGCCAAAGAAGTTAATTCAACAAAATTGATTTTTTAGAATACTTAAAGATTACTATTAGTTTGGTGCAAAAATAATGACGGTTTCTCACATATGTTACTATGTGAGAAACCGTCATTATTTTTGCACCAATCTAATAGTTTGTTAAGTTATAAAAAAGGGTTAAGGTTGATGTAATTTTTTCAGTTTTGTCCTTAAATTTCCAAAATAAATCACTTAAAACATCAGGGAAAGGTTTTTTGCGTTATTTAAATTAATATTGTTTTTAGTTCAGTAAGTATTAAGCTATTTTTTTTAATTTTTGCAAAAATATAGTGTTGATAAATCTATGATGATTTTCTAAATTATTACGTTTCGGCCGTTGTACGCTCCGGCCTTCTTCAGGTGGTTGGAATGTCGAACTGTACCCTTTATTTCGCTCACTGGGTTAGACTTTTCTAGATCCACGTGCCATGTTTAATGGATGCCAGTTATCAGTTATCTCCTGTTAATTCCCCTCTGAACGTTCTCCACTGACTTAACCGGGTATTGAACTCACACTTTTGGAACCTGTCACTGGATTTTAACTAACGCCTTTATCCACTGCGCCATGTGTCCATGTAATATAGACAGATGCCAAAATCATGTAAATTCTTCACCGGGAAGCCTAGGTCCTTGGACACGGGTCATGGATGAAAATGATGCCACCTACGGTAGCTTAGATATGGTGGCACAAAACCGAATGTATGGGGAACCCAGTGGGGGATCGATTTAGTTAACCATTACACCATGTCGAGTTACCTCAGTAGAAACATTTATGGAAAACATTTGTTAATTAGAATATGTTATATTTTTATCATTTACTTTATTATAAGCAAATATAAATGATATTAATTTTTCTTTAAAAGATCTCACACCAAGCAAGGCGTGAATGCCACTAGCACGCAAGGGGTTACAGAGAGTGAGAGCAAAAGGAAAGAGGGGTGTTTGAGTGAAGGCTATAGAGAAGGACGGGGATCAGGATCAAGGCATCAGAAGATGTCGATTGGCATTACATTTGAATATTTGAAGATTATAGCTATCAGGGAAGCAAGTAGCAGGAAGCGAGAGAAGATGTTGAGTAGACGGCTATATTTAACTGCTTCGACAGTGAAAGTGTGAGACCGAGATGCCAACGAGATGCACGCTTATATTCATGCAGTTGGAGCACCAATAAAAGTAGCTCATCAGAACAGTTGCCATGTGGGAAAGTGACTGAAGTCGAGATGCTAGGTCAGTACCTATAACATTGCATATCGATCGTTGGATTTTGTCGAGAACCTCAAGATGCAGAGCGGGGAACATACCATTGTTATTATAGAAAACATGTTTTTGTGTTAAGTTTGAAGTTCTTTCTTCGGAAAACTCTGAGTAACCTTGCTTCTTTATAATAATAGAGTTTGCGAATTAAATCGTAGAGAAATCTATTGAAATACATGGTACGTGGTAGATTGCAATTTTGAAAAATTCGCTCTATATAAAATGGAATATAGAACTGAGCCTTATAAGTGTCGTTTTGTTAATTAAGAACAGGCTTACCATGGCGAGCAGTGGGATTTATATAACTCTTCTGTCGCCTTTTAGGTTGGGACAGAAATGATTGATGCTTCTGACCTATTTTTCATGGTTTTTGATCCGATCAATTCAGAAGACATGGTCAGGAAGAGTGCGGTGTAAGATCGAAAATCTGTAAAAATCGAAAATGAATCTCTTTCTGGGATCAATAAGAGATTCCGTTTTGAAATGTGCAGGTGGCAAATTGCATACCAGTAAAACAAAAAAAATGATTGAAAACGTATATATATATATATATATATATATATATATATATATATATATATATATATATATATATATATATAATGAAAACAGAGAACTTTAAGGGTCTATTCGTTATATGTTATTTCCCCAGGGAATTTCTTTTCCCTGGCTCATTAGATCACACTTCCAAATGTGAATATATATATATATATATATATATATATATATATATATATATATATAGATATATATATATATATATATATATATATATATATAGACATATATATATATATGTGTGTGTGTGTAAGACGAGACGAACACCGAGTAGAGACAATAGACTGTTTCATGATTGAAAGCAATCTACAGCAGCTATATATATATATATATATATATATATATATATATATATATATATATATATCAGCTAAGTGACAAATTGTATTTGTATTGGTATATATATATATATATATATATATATATATATATATAAAGATTGATAGATAGATAAATAGATAGATAGATAGATAGATTGAGATTGATAAATTTTCGTTTAAATTACGCAAAAATGAAAATAGTACTGACCTTTTATTTTAACAGATATATTTACCAAAATTAAACAAAACATATCTCGAAATGCTAAAGAATAAATTTATTCAATAAAATCGTCAGACTTCTGAATCTCCTGCATCTGTTTTGGACGACCTCCTTGTTTAAGTTGATGCTACACATAATAATCAAGGGGGTCGCGGACTAGGTAGTTAGGTGTCCAGATATAAGCGGTGATATAGTCGCAGAAACTTTTGACAACACGCATCGGGTCATCCTGTATGTCCGGGATGGTTCAGAGTCATGTTGCCAGACATAGGATCTTGAAGCAGCCACACTCTTGACCTAGTGCAGTACAAAAGAATTCGTAACCACTAGACTCACCCAACACTTTCCGGATCCTCTGAACTGTCCTCGTTCGTATTGGAGCGTCCGGCGCAAATGTCAAACAGTACAGCAGGCCGTTTTGAAATTTCTAACAGGGCCTATTGTGTAATGGTGCTCTTTTTTTCCCACAGTGTTCAACTGAACCTACTATACTGTGCAAAATCAAGAACAAACAACTGGTATACGCGAAATGGCAACAATTTCTCCATCGCAGCCAATATATATATATATATATATATATATATATATATATATACATATATATATATATGTAAAGGAGAGAGAGAGAGAGAGAGGTGATGTATATATAAGAGAAATTGATGCAAATTAGAAATAACCACAGTTATACATATACGCACATATACACATTTACACGCATACTGACACACATACACACATATAGACACATGCACAGGCAAATCACACGATAAATGAATTGGAAGTCAAATGCATTATTTTTATCATTTTCATTTTATCACTGCATAGTTTATTAATATTGATTTTCAAGAAAAAATATGAGTTACCTTCCTTGGTTTCCAAACGATTTTTTTTTCTTTTGATAAAATTAGCGTCTGTTTTTTAAATTTTAAACTGGATTTATAATTCTTATTTCCAACCTTATTATTAATCGTAAATGCTACTCTGGGCCTAAATTTAATCCCAAATTAACCTAAAATCCATTTAAATAATTAACAGCAATAACAACAACCCACACTAACAATGACATATCTCGCAATAAATAAAAAAATATATTACAGAACGGTGTTAACCCAAAATAATACATACTTGAAGATTGCACACGCATGACACTCCGAGTTTTGCAACCTATGTATGATATTATGTATACTTTTTAATATATTAAATAGCTCAGTTATTTAACATTGAGCACTGTTTTTTATTACACTATATATATATATATATATATATATATATATATATATATATATATATATATATATATAAATTTACTATTTTAAAAACATGGTAACATCGCTACACAGGAATTACCATGTTTCAAAAACAAACTAAAATCTTTAGAATTAAATTATAATCTTTAGTACTTTTTCATTTTAAAGTATTTTGGAATAACTTATTTTGAAATTTACTTGATATTAGTTGCTAAGTTTACGGGGAAATTCAGTCATTTTGACAAGGGTTGGTAGGGTTTTCATTTTTACTGACAACCTGTGTATCAAAATATTAGTTATTTTCCAAATGAGGTTAAGGTAAGATAGGAGTGCCTGTTCAACAAATTATGACATCCGTTTTTCGCACGTCGTCTGACTTTTTTCATTGACGAAAAGTTTTACGGCATTTTGCAGTTAAATTTCTAATCTTACATATTATAAAATGCAGATTGTGTGTTTGTGTGTGTGTGTGTACGTTTATATATTGGATCGGATTTCCTACGTTTTTCAACCGATTTCAACAAAACTTCACTTTTTTGGCAGGTAGTGTTTCTTATTGTCTTGCAAACTTTTTTCATTATTTTTACATTCAGAATGCTTTAAAAATTCCATTTACAAGACAATTGTTTATAATAAAATTCTATTCAATCGATAGACTCATAACGATTGAAAACAATGCTTTTGTTTGAGTTTGGGTTTGACCAATTCGTAAAAAAAAAAAAAAACTAATTAAGACATGCGTGTCCGTCAACCTTAAACAATAATCTTTGTCAATTTTTTTTTTCAGTCTTTACGATGGTCGATACTTGATCTATCTCTTACTGTTACATCCCCGGGTAACGTCGGGCTCTACTGCTAGTTATATATATACAAAGATTTTTTTTTCAAAATGGTCATTTGAATATCAGTACGTCATATTAAAATACAGTTTTAAATTATTATTCCTAATTCTAATTTCTGTTAGACTATACTTTAAAACAAATAAATATATTAGTATTACTTTCAGATTTAAAAATTATTATTCAAAGATCAAGTATATTTATGTATGTTTCATTTTATATCTCTCTTCTTTTTTTTAATCATTATTTAATGAAAACTTTTGACAATGGCTGCAAAAAATTCCTATTTCATTTCTTTGATTAAACAAAATTTTATTTTTGATAAACTTAATAATGTATAATTGCTCTAAAATACGCACAAAGTACATGGGTCATTTAATGACGTACAAACGCTAGCTATGAAAATTATTGAAAATTCATGAAAAGTTCCTTTTGAAAATTATTATCACTCGATATAAAGGGAACTTTTTTTTATGAATTATATTTGCTTATAAACTCGGGAAATTTCAAAATAAGTTATTCCCAAAAGCTTGAAAATGAAACAGTACTAAAGATTTCAAATTAATTTGAAATTAAATTTAGAGTTTTAGTTTCTGTTTTTGAAAGATGGTAATTCCTGTATAGCGACCGGACTATATTTTTAAATTAGTAAATTTATAATATTTTACTCTGAAGAATTGTATGAGGCACCGTTTTTTTTTTTTTTTTTTTTTTTTTTGTTTTTTTAAATAAAAATAATTAATAAGAACACCGGATTATAAATCTTACTGTTCTTTCACATTATTTTAATATCTATCTATCTATCTATCTATCTATCTATCTATATATATATATATATATATATATATATATATATATATATATATATATATGTATACGAACGCCTGTTCGTGCATTGACCTATATATATATATAGTACATTTACTTATATATATTCATCCATTTGATTATATATATATATAATCAATGTATAATGTACACACACACGCGCGCGCGCACAGACACACACAACACACATACACATATATATATGTGATGCTTTTCCAAACTTTTAACTTGGCTCTTTCAGTTTTTGTCTATTTCGGTGGGAGCGGGGTGGTTCTTCATTCAGTCTCCTCTTCTGGAGATGAAATTCATGCTCTGTTGGGTTAAAGTCCGGTAATTGTCTTGACCAGTCCTACAAATGTCCATTCTTATCACCTGATGTAGTCCTTTTGTACTATTATGCTTTGAGTCATTGTCCTGTTGCATGATAAACTTCGGCCCAATTAGCTTGGATACATTTCTCTGTAAAACAGCAGATGAAATGTTTCTGTAAACTTCTGTATTCATCCTGTTTCTACCATCATGAGTTACGTCATCAATAAATATGAATGAGTCTGTTCCAGAAGCATCCATGCAACCCTAAGACAAGACACTGCCCTCATCGTGCTTCACAGGTGAGCTTGTATGCTTTGGATCATAAACAGATTCTTTCTTTCTCCACAGTTTAAACTTTGCATCATTTTGGTAGAGATTAATCTTGGTTTCATCGGTTCATAAAACTTTCTTCCAAATCTTTTGTCCCTCACCTCTGTACTTCCTTGTATTTTCTAATCTAGCCTTCCAATTCTTACTTCTGATGTGTGGTTTGGCCACTATATTTCTGCTCTCGAAGCATTCTTCAAACGGAAACCTTTATTCCTCCACTGAGAGGTGTTGTCACTGACTGATGTTTTGGTGTTTCTCCTCTCAGCTCTCAAAATGATTCTCTTATCATTTGCTGATGCTTTCCTTGGCAGACGTCCTATGTCTGTTGCTCAATACACCAGTAGTTTATTTCTTTTTCCGGACATTACAAATTGGTGTCCAATCTTTGTCCATTGGCTCTGATTAATTTTCCTTCTTTTCTCAGCTTCAAAATGGAGTCCCCTATAACTCTCTCGTTTTCATTTTGGTTTATTCTTTTTAAGAACTGCGGTTTTTACAGGTGAAACCCAAGACTAAAACCCTTCAGAGTTATTTAATGTTTACGCAATCAATCTAAAAGGCAACACCTAGGCAACAAGCAACACCTGTCAGTCACGTGTTCCAATAGTTTTGCTCACTTGAAGTATGTGTGGGATCAAACAACAGGTGCTATGTCCTAAGTTGTTTAACGTATTTACACGTAAATACTAGGGAATAAAAAATGGCTTTCTGAGCACTTGTCTCATATTCATCATTTGAAATATCAATGTCTTAAGTGAACAACAAAAACAAATGAATTAACCTTGCCATTTCAATACTTTTAGAGGGGACAGTATATATATATATATATATATATATATATATATATATATATATATATATTTGTCATTGAACTGATTGGTGTTACATTCAGTATCCCGAGTTTTTAATATCAATCAGTTCAGTGACAAATTTTAATTTGTATTAATTATATATATATATATATATATATATATATATATATATATATATATATATATATGCTTTAGAAGTCAGTAGGGGAGATGAATCTGCTACCTTTGTTTCAACCTTACGGTATCCTCAGGTGATTTTTATCAAATGGATATTTCTTAATGCTTTATTTTAAAAAAATAGGAACGCTACATTATTATTTTCAATTGAGAAGAAGAAGAAGAAGAAGAAGAAGAAGAAGAAGAAGAAGAAGAAGAAGAAGAAGAAGAAGAAGAAGAAGAAAAGCAAATGTATTATAAATGCATCGGTGGTGGGGCAATTAGAATCCACATTACTTTTTTACCCAACCTCAATGTGTGCTTAAGAAAAAAATTCTATGTAAGCAAGGGCTTTAACTTTGGAGTTCCGGTTTAAAAGGATTTTGGGATCCAGAAATGTCATAATTACTAATTTTCCCTCTTGGCAAAAAACTACACACACACACATACACGCACACACACGCACACACACTCATATATATATATATATATATATATATATATATATATATATATATATATATATATATATATATTTTTTTTTTTTTTTGTAGTTTTTTTGTAGTTTTTTCTTAAACTACTTTTAAACGTTGATGGTACAATCATAGTTGGTCAATGAAGATAGTAAATTTTAGGTACTCTTTCAAAATAGCTAAACATGTGTGGAATTTAAAAGAAAAAACAACATCCGATTGTAAAATGGAAAATTTTTGAAAAAAGCAAAGCTTTACAAGAATCACAACAATATATATATATATATATATATATATATATATATATATATATATATATATATATATATATATATATATATATAGCGAGAGAGAGAGAAACACAACATATATTGTTGAATCTTCTGCAGTGCTTCTTCACTTATTAGATAGCAGCAACAAAACGTACTAAGGCCCATCGCAATATTTTTAGCCTTGTACCATACGCGAGTAACTTTCATAAAGATCAATAAGATACCTGCTAGTGAAGTATTATTGGAAAAGAGCCACTCAATTTTTACAAGCGGTTGAGATCATGAGTTGCTGGAGGTATCTTGGAACAGATGCACGGCAATCGGGCTATTAGAAATAGCAGATTGATATCTATCTCCACCCAAAACATACACACGCGTACATACTGACGCTTGAGCACACACAATTCTCAGAGTTGAACCAAACGGTGAAGAATAAAATAATTATTTATTATTAGTATATATATATATATATATATATATATATATATATATATATATATATATATTCTTCCTATTCCTGCTTGCACATTTTCCTGTCTTTCTTCTTTCAAAAGTATTTATGTATATCATATATATATGTAGATATATAGATGTGCGTAGCAGTAAACATATACCTTTTCGGAAATATATCTGTCTTTATAAACTTTTCTTCTGATATATATATATATATATATTTCTTATCAACTTTTCGATTTTCTTATTGTCTCTCTCTCTCTCACTCTCCCTCTATCTATCTCCCTCCATATATATATATATATATATATATATATATATATATATATATATATATATATATACACATTCTTCCTATTCCTGCTTACATATTTTCCTTTCCTTTTACTTCCAAACGTATTTGTTTTATATATATATATCAGGTATTTATGTAGATATATTGTTGGGCATATCAGTAGACATATAGCTTTTCGGAAATAAATGTGTATTCATAAACTTCTGATATATATATATATATATATATATATATATATATATATATATATATATAGATGTGTCTTTATATACTTCTGATATATATATATATATATATATATATCAGAAGTATATAAAGACACACACACACACACACACACACACATATATATATATATATATATATATATATATATATATCAGAAGTTTATGAAGACACATTTTTTTCCGAAAAGCTATATGTCTACTGATATGCCCAACTATATATCTATGTGCAAGCAGGAATAGGAAGAATATATATATATATATATATATATATATATATATATATATATATATATATATATATATATATATATATATATATATATACTTCTCTGTATCAACTTTTCTGATTTCTCTCTCTTTCTGTCTGTCTTTCGCTCTCTCTCTCTCCATATATATATATATATATATATATATATATATATGTATATATATACATACATATATGAGAGTGTTGGTGTGTGTGTCTGTCGCTACATGTGTATTTTTAAAGAAAGTTGTGGCATGTGTTTCTGCTGACCGCGACTATTTCTTCAAGTCAATTGGCACCACAATATCTAGAATTTCTCAAACCATGATCTACTTTCTGAGAATAAATCATCTTGAGGCGTTTCATGTTTTCGTAGTCTTCCGATTTTCGCAATTTCTTTGCAGCTGATGCTATGATGCTCCACCTTTCATTCACCGTTACGCTGTTTTTTTTTTTCTTTTCTGGTTGAAAGAAATTGATTTCACCTATCTATTTCAACAGCAGGTAGAACTAGTTTATTTAACTTCGGCAATAACTTTTCTGGTTCTTTTCATTTTAAATTTGCACTTATTTTGCAAGAAATAAGATATGACGTGACCATTAGCCTAGAATGTTTGCGGTGATGTCCTCGTCTCTTAATTATACCGTTTCCAGTTAACCTGGAACTAAACGCTACATCATAATAAATTTTGCTTCTTTTTCTTTCTTTCTTTCTTTCTTTCTTTTTTTTTTTTGTCGGTAACACGATGTTTCGATTGGTCAGCAGAGAGCACACAACATTTGATGGAAGCTCACGTTATTGTATATCATCATCATCATCGCCGCCGCCACCAAACCAGCACCATCATCATCACGGTCATCAACGCAACCACCGCCGCCGCCACCACCGCCACAATCATCATCATCACGAAAATCAGAAAGAGACAGTTGAAATATATAGGAAATATAATGAGGAATGGTGGCCTGGGGAATCTAACACGCACAAGACATCTCGTTAAAGAAGATGTAAGTAACGACGCAAATTTAAGGAAAATTAGATTTTGAGGAACATTAATTAGGGTTAAAATCAGAAAGAAACAGTTGTTATATATAGGATACGTAATAACCACCACCCCCACCACCACTGTTACCATCATCATCATCATCATCATCAACATAATGAGGAAAGAAGGTCTAGGGAATCTAACACTCACAAGACATCTCCTTAAGTAACGACGAAATTTTATGGAACATTAAATTTTGAGTAACATTAATTATAGTTTAAATCAGAAAGAAACAGTTGAGATATCTAGGATACATTATGACGAAATAAGGCCTGAAGAATCTGACACTCACAGGATATATTGAAGTCAGGAGAGACGAAGGACAGCAGCGAGTTTCTTACCTTAACGAGCTTGTTTTAAATGGATAACAGAAAATGGACTAGGAGAGACAACGAAATGACAAAACTTAGCAGATATTCAAAGGATAGGAAGTTGTGGAGAGCTATGATCACCTACGACCTAAAGCGATACTATATATTATGTCTTCATGAATGGATGTGATCGTAAAGGCCGCTGCGCAACTGAGCACCTCATCAGATCTATAAACATGTCTTGGTTACTTTTTCAATGTCGAAATTTGGAGAGGTTTTCATTCCCGTGTCGCGTCTCTTGGGTAATTAGACCAGGCGCACTCCACCGCTCTCCAATTACGCAAACACATAAAGGGGCATAAGAGAAGCAATGACTCTGCTCACTAGACATTCAACATTTACAGAAGAGGAAACCTTAACAGGATTTATTATTAGAGGATACAATCTTGTCATAAGACATGCTGATGAGTTAGTTTGGGTAACGGTTATGGGAAGAAATTTGAAGGGGTTCTTCAAAAGAACAAACATGAAGGAGTACAACTGTAAGAAGAGAGGTTGTCAACAAGAAAAAAAAATCCAAACATTTGGAGATGTCGAAATCGAAAAAGTAGGCTAGACCTTATCTGAAAATCTGTGAAAAAGAAAGGCAATAAGTTTAGCGGATATTAGACATTATTTTAAAAAAAAATCTGGAATGGACAATTATCGCATGCTGTTACATGCTTTAGACAATTTTGCTGTTACCCTCGGTATAATTATATCGCATAAAAGTTGTTGCATTTATGGTGTAAGAGTACTCAGTATTGGAGATCTTACATAGCCACAATGTAGGAATAAGTATCAACATTGAATGTATGAGAAGAGATAAAAGGCTTTTGGCCCAACCCAGATTATATTTAAATCATTTGGTTCAGTTCTTAGTCGCAAGCTTTATCTATCTATCTCTTTTTCAATATGTATCTGTCTACCTATGTATTTCTATCAAACTATCTGTCTATATATTTTTCAAAGTCTATCTATCTATCTATCTATCTATCTATCTATCTATCTATCTCTTTTTCAATATGTATCTGTCTACCTATGTATTTCTATCAAACTATCTGTCTATATATTTTTCAAAATCTATCTATCTATCTATCTATTTATCTATCTATCTATCTATCTATCTATCTCTTTTTCAATATGTATCTGTCTACCTATGTATTTCTATCAAACTATCTGTTTATATATTTTTCAAAATCTATCTATCTATCTATCTATCTATCTATCTATCTATCTGTCTGTCTGTCTGCTTTTATCTATCTATCTATCTATCTATCTATCTATCTATCTATCTATCTATCTATCTATCTGTCTGTCTGTCTGCTTTTATCTATCCATCTATCTATCTATCTATCTATCTATCTATCTATCTATCTCTTTTTCAATATATATCTGTCTACCTATGTATCTCTATCTATCTATCTATCTATCTATCTATCACTTTTTCAATATATATCTGTCTACCTATGTATCTCTATCTATCTATCTATCTATCTATCTATCTATCTATCTATCTATCTATCTATGAATTGGTATCTAATACAGATCAAATATGGATCGGAATCCAATAGGATGAGATGATAAATAACATATAGGAATTGCCTATCAATCTAAATATATTGGACTCTACCGTCGTTTTCGATGTATGATGATCAATAAGCGCAGCTCTCAGAACCAACAGCCAGGCTACCCGCATATATATTGGCTTGGTGCATAATCATCAGGCGTTTTTTAAACAATATTTATTATGAAAAAAGAAACATAACAATTCATCAATAACATTTTAAAATGATTATTCTGGAATGTATGATTATCGATACAATTTTATAACCTGAAAATAAAATAATATTTTTATTAAATAAAGTAAACAAAACAGCATTTTTTATTAACAAATATCTCGCCTATAAAAACGCCTGATAATTATGCACCAATAATTTGATTATGGTGATGAATCTTGTGCAGGGCCAAGCATACTTTTTAGAAGAGCCGCATACCGAGAAGTGGTGAACAGTAGGCCACAAGGTTTTCAAACCACCCTCCGCAGGTTTTGAATTCAGTGTTTTCTTTCTCCTGGAATTTTCGCCAACCCAGGCTACATGACACAGTCTGTTCTTCAATTTCTCCATATCAAATGATAGGCAGAGATTCGTATATGAATACAACAGGTCGAATCGTTATTAATGTTCTTTACTTAAAATAAAGTTTTTAAAACTGTCAAAGGACACCAAAACGAAGACAAAAATCTCAGCATTACAATATGTTTCCTGAAATAGTCTCCTTACTTTTGAATAGTTAGTATTAGAACATGTAACTGGGTAACTGTCTCGCAACAGTTCTCTAGTTGTTTTATTATCTATTTGTATGTTGATTTTTTTCCCCTTTTCATCACTGGACAACTTCTACCTTTGATGGCTTCCTTTATTCGCCTATAGAGAGAAGAACCTCAAGGTGGTATGTGGAGTTATTGGGTTGATTGATTATAACTGTAAGATTATGTGAGGTTTTGAATTTGCATGTAATAAAATCACTTATCTTCAAGTATATCCTAGGTCGAGAAAGCCTCTTGCTTGAGTTTTGATAATACGCTCACGTAGTAGTCAGGATTAACAAAGGGGACAAGTGGGCGTAAACTTAAAAAAAATGTCTCCATTCTTTATGTATCGTTTCCCCCTCTCAGAAGGAAGGTGATCATGGCTCTCCACAATTTTCTGTCCTTTGTAGCTCTTAATAAATTTTGTCTTTTCGTTATTTCTCCTAAACTCTGTTCCACCCCCCATTTGTTCAATCCCAACGAATATGTAATGTCCCTCTTTCCCTCAAACTATTCTGTGAATATCAGATTTGCCAAGCCCTACCCTCCTCATTATGTGTCCCAAACATTTCAACTGTCTTTCACTTTAAGTATAAGTTTCCTTTTTTGTTTCCATTTTCTCTAGAACTTCGTCGTTGCTCACAAGTGCGGTCCATGGCACCATTTGTAGAACAGCGTTTCTGTTGTTTGAAATCTCTTGTTCATCTTTGAGGAGATTGTCCAGTATTCGCTGCCATATAGGAGAAAAACAATCACGTAATAGCTCAGTACGATCTTTCTTGTTTCTAACGATGCTTTCGATCTTTTAAGACTGGTTTTAGTTTTCGAATGCAAGCACCCCCCCCAAAAAAAAACCCCCAAAAAAACATCCCTCTGAAGAATGCTGATTTGAACTTCTTCCTGTTTGAGTCTGTATGGTTCAACTTCACTGATCCTTTCTACTTAGGTGGTTGTAGTGTTTAAGCTCTGAATGCTCTGTCTCCGAAGGTTTTGTCAGTGCTCTAGTTCATCAAATAACCTCAACATTTTTACAGAAACTATCAGTATTCTGAGTACCCAATTTTCAACAACTTTATAGAAGACAAGTGACTACACTAAACTGTAGGCATCATTATATATCACTTGAAGTCATTCGCATAATTTAACAACAGCAATTCTTTCCCCAGCTGTAAATAAAGTATCAACATTTACGTCCTCCGCATTCACAAAAGAAGGCAGTTTGCCATGGCGAAACTGGTCAATACCAGCCATGGTACACGATTAGCATTTGATTAATAACTTATCTATCTATCTATCTATCTATCTATCTATCTATCTATCTATCTATCTGTATATATATACATAATTTATTAAAAAATTATAACATTAATGTGTTATAAAATCACTACAAAAATAGCCATATTTTTTTCGACACTTCTGGTGTCTTATCAAGTGATTCTGTTGAGTCAACACTGTCAATTAATAAGAGTGTTGAAATAAAATGGCTATTTTTTGTAGTGATTTTAAAACATATTTATGTTATAATTTTCGAATAAATTATATTTACTCTACTCTGTATTGAGCACTCCTTTAAGAATAGTGTTTTTGGGTTATTGGAATTTATTCGTTATATACCAATCCTATATATATATATATATATATATATATATATATATATATATATAATATTGGTGGTAAATATACACATATATATGCAAAATATATAAATATATATACATAGGTGCATACACATACATGTATATTTTTTTAATAAAATATTCCAAGAGGATAGAATGCAGGTAGAACTCAATGTCCAGGACAGAGTAAGGATATAAATTTGTAGGTCTGATGAATTGGAGCGTATTTAAGATTCCAATGGAATAAATTATGACCATGGAATATTAGTGTTTAAGCCTTTTTATTATATATATATATATATATATATATATATATATATAATATGAAATGGAATACGACAATTACATAATATATTTTCTGTTTATACGTTATTTTTATAGATATAATTTATTTAAGTAAATGCTGTGGGTTTTTATTTTTTTTAATTAAATGGTATTAATGACATTTGCCGTCCTGAATGTTCGAGAAATTTCGCAGAATATATGCGCTTTCCGACAGGAATCGATCCTGTAACCTTAATTTGATCTGGCGTGCTATTGAGCATTCAGACACATAGAAGTTTCTCGTTAGCAATTACTGTTTATAAACACACATCTTTGACGATTTTTCTCGACCGATCATTTCTGTTAATGAAACATATCTTAACGTAAACAATGACAACACATAATGAAATAGATTAAGTTCGACAACTGTTTAATAAGTTTTCTCATTATACGTTAATGTTTCCATTAAGATATGTGTTTATATGTGTGTGTGTTTTTAAACAGTAATTCGGAAATTGCTAACAAGACGGTTCTCTGAATGGTTAACAGCACGTCAAATCAAATGACGTTTCGCATTAGTGTTACAGGATCGATTCCTATCGGATAGTGTATATTTTCTACGAAATTTCTCCAACACTCAGGCCGGTAAATGTAATTAATAATGTTTAATTAAAAAACAAATCATTTACTTAAATAAATTATATCTAAAAAATAACGTATAGACAGAAAATATATACTAAATATATATATGCGTGCGTGTGTGTGTGTGTGTGTTGCATTTGTGTGTGTGTGTATACAGAGTCTATGTAATTTAAATTTTGCAAAACAGTATATGTGTATGTGTATAGAAATTTTATTACGCATGTCGGGTTACCTCCTCCTAATTTTCGAAACTGCTAATAGGGGACGCTTTCTGGTCTCTAAATACTCGGTGATATCTTTTCTCGCCTACTTTTTCTCCTTTTTTCGCATAGATGTCAACTTGTAAGTTTCTCGCGGAAGAAAGCGTTCCCTTTTTGGAACACGCATGGACAATACACACGTACGTATGCACCTTTCACTTCATTTTTTCTAAGACTTTCTTCTACATTTACGCAAACTATTTATTAGGTTAAATGTTTTCTCCTTTCATATTCCTTGTTCGGTAACACAACAATTTTTTTATTGTATATCTAACTCTTAATTGTTAATACATTATCACTTGTTTGTACACACACACACATACACACACACACACACACATATATATATATATATATATATACATATATAAGAAAGAGGTTGTAGTGGTTCCAACGAGAGAAAAGTATGTATATTAAAAAGAAGAGAAGAAAACAATGCATAATATTGTTTTCTAAATAAATCCACATTACAACCAAAAACGTTTGCAGCACCTCTCTTCTCTTCTTTTTAATATATATATATATATATATATATATATATATATATATATATATATATATATATGTATTGTTCCTTTCTGTTTCTTTATATTTTTAGTTGGATTCGTACTCCGATACTGCCATGTTGGTTGTGAGCATTTCAGGAGACACAACTGTTTATCTCACAACGCGTACATCGGCAACACGCATATGGTGCTTTATATAATTATATTGGGTACGTAGTTATATATGTTTGCGTCAGTGTGCATATCAAAAGCAATTCCACAATAATCGCACAGTGTTCGAAATGAAAGCAACTAATTGAGATTAATGAAACATTAAAGAATTAGAAGGAAAGTGTTGTTTAGACTTATTTGCTTGTGGAAATCCCGTTAACTTCTCTTCATCCCTTCCAATTTATCGCCCAAGAGGATATAACTTAATAAGAAAAAGTAATTTCTCTTCTCTCTTGACAGAAAACAATTTCTTTATCGAATAGGACGTTCTGTAATCACCGGAATCCACGCGGACTCGTTTGGTCGTAGATTCTCATCCAGATTTTGGAAGAAACCTCCTACAGTCTATCTAAGAACGTCTATCTGTGAGAGAATACTTGCACACGCATACAGAGGCGGATACACACAGACACACTCTGACAAAGATATACATTTCTATATTCTGCTATTCATTTGCATAAGCTCGTTAGATATATTATTCGACTAATTTGTACATTCATGCTCGAAAAAAATGTATATAGCGATGTTTGGGTACAGGTGTATAAAGTTATTTATATGTATAAATGGCCGATTGGTTAGATAGTTTGCATTCTAACCATAAGACCCGGGTTTGACTCTCACCACGGTTGATTTGTCAGGAAGGAGAATTCCTGGTTGTATCTGTTTGAAAACCATAAAACGGCTTCACCCAAGTCTTGTGAGTGAAACTGAGTAGATAGTACGTGTGGGCGCCGTAGATAGCTGTGCCACCACGAAATCACAAGGTTTGGATATGCTGGCCTTGTTCACGCTAGATATCACGCTCATTTGTTTTTTTAAGCATTTCACCACAAGCAAGGCGGGAAGCCACTAGGACGCAAGGGGTTACAGAAAATATAGAGCGAGATCAGAAAGGAGTGATAGAGAAGAGTATGAGGAGAAGGGTAGTGGATAGATCAAGGCAACTGGAGATGTCGATTGACATTACACTTGAAAAGCTGGAGATTATAGCTCTCAGGGAAACTGGAATAGGGAATAGAGTTCCACAGGGGAGAGGTGTGAGACATCCCAGAAACTGTAACTAAAGTCTGCTCAGCATAGTTGCAGTCTGTTGAACGATAGACGGATATCCCTAATAGACGGTATACATATATATATATATATATATATATATATATATATATATATATATATATATATATATATATATTGAGCGCTTTTTACTATACCGGCAAGTCTTTCAAGACATTGCTGTTTTTTTTTTTGTTTTTTTTTTGACATTTTAGATCTTGGCTGGATGATCTGCTCACACCACTGTGCGAGTTTGGTTTGCTTGTCAGGTTGTACCCGTCAGGTAGCATATAAGGTAATCATCTTATTACTGCAATTTACTGGCTACCTGAAGATTGTGTGCAAACATATGAAACTTAAAGTTGTGGCTAGTCATTGCTTACCTGGTTATTGAAATGCTCTGTGATCTTTATGGCATAGCACACTTTCATGCCAGAAGGCTAATTTTGGGCAGATTCTATTTAGAGCTGTTTATTCAAACCTTAGGATTAAATATATATATATACATATATATATATATATATATATACATATATATATATATATATATATATATATATATATATATATATATATATATATATATATATATATATACTGTAGTTTAGTGCTAGCAGCAAGCAGAAATATTTCTCCTCCCGATGATGGCCATTTCGGCCGAAACTAGTCGAGGAATCTAAATGGAATAATACTAAAAAAAACGAAAGAATATTAATCTACAACCCAGTGTGTCTGAAGATTTTAATTTTTTTATTTTTTTTATTGTTCAATATATATATATATATATATATATATATATATATATATATATATATATATATATATATATATATATATATATATATATATAGGAAATTTTCTCAAAGTTAACCTGTAAAAAATATTTATAAATGTAAAAGACAATGGGAAAACAGTAATAGATGCCGACGCTTTTCGTCCGATATGGACTTTTTCAAGGCGAAACGAAATGAATTTATTAAACAAACTCATTGAATATTACCCAAATATTAATCCACTCCCAGGCTTTTTCCCTATTTCACCTTTCTTAAGAGAATTACTTCTCTCCCTAGCAAACGTACAGAACAGTATCAAGAAATCAAAAGAAAATGTTTGAATCCGTCAACACAGCAATAAAAACAATATCTCCACACGTGACAGTAATTGACGTAATTTTCAGTTAACAGTATGCAAATAGCGTTCTCTAAATTCTTCCAATTGCTAATGGCATTTTGTTTTATTATTAATAGTTACTTTGTTTAATAAATTAATTTCGTTTCGCCTTGAAAAAGTCTCCATCTGACGAAACGCGTCGGCAACTATTACAGTTTTCCTATTGTCTTTAACATTAATATATATATATATATATAAATATATAAATATATATATATATATATATATATATATATATATATATATATATATATGGGGTGCGTGTGTGTTCGCGTGTGTGGGTGTGTAAGAGAGAGAGGTGAATATATATATATATATATATATATATATATATATATATATATATATATATATATATATATATATATATTAAATATTTTTTTCGAATCTAGAAAAGAAATCTTTTTTACATAATATCTTTTCAAATTTGTCTTTTATTGTCCGTGGTTTGCTTTTTAGTCGTTAAAAATAGTCTTGTCTCTGTTCCCTCCGTGTGAATGATATAGCAAAATAAGCTCAAATGAAAGGATGCTGGATCTGTAGAATTTATTGCCTTTTAGCCTATATTTGTATAACAAATGGAAAATACGGAGGGGCAAGGGAAAGAGGAATCAATAATTGAAAACATTGAGAAGATTCAGGCAGAGACTACGAGATAAGCAGATGTACAAAAGGATGAAACATCTTCGTTGTCAAGAGACGTGAATTTTCCACGAATCTAGCTCGTAATAATAATAATAATAATAATACGGAAGGAAACTAAAAGAAACTGGTATGAACACCACCCAGACCCGGTTACGGAGATAGGACCTGTTACAATTCTATGGGATTACACAATACACACTGACAGAACAATCAAAGTCAACCGCCCAGATATTGTTATTAAAAACCACAAACAAAAACGATGCCTCCTTATTGATATGGCAGTCCCTGCTGACTGCAATATATCTTTGAAGATATTCAAAAAGCTATCAAAATACAAGGACCTTGAAATAGAAATCTCGAAAATGTGGCATATGGGAACATCAACAATCCCTGTTGTAGTTGGAGGCCTAGGACTGGTTGGAAAAGATTGCAGTAGACTAATTGAAGGGATTCCAGGAAGTCCATGCCTCAAGGAGATACAAAAAATTGTTCTGACAAGTACAGCCCACACTTTACGAAGGGCTTTATCTATGTAATTTTTATTTTATTTTATTTTTTTAATTTTTTTTTTAAATTTTTGTCAGTGGAAAGTGTCATGATGCCATTTCTAACCTTAGGTCCCTGGGCGGGACCCGGAACGAAATGTGTAAACACCAGAAATCAAAGAAAATAAAAAAAAATAATAATAATATCAAAAATAAAACAGTCACTATTATAAAATGAATCTGGAAAAGTACAAATAGAATGGAGGAAATATAATTTACTGTGAGTTCTGAATACTAGTCCTGGTTGACTATTTTCATCATCATCATCGTCGTATATAAATTTTGAACAAGTGACCTAACTGATGTATATTTATTTATAGATAGAAAGAAACATAGACAGAAAAAAAATAAACAATGAAATATAGAAAGTAAGTAATGAAAAGAAAGTAATGAGTTAAGAAAAGCGACAAGTAAATTAAATAAATGCAAAAAGAAAGAAAGAAGGAAAGAAAGAAAGAAAGAAAGAAAGAAAGAAAGAAAGAAAGAAAGAGAGGAATAAATAAATGGAGAAAAATACAGAAAATCGATATATGAAGAAAGAAAGAAAGAAAGAAAGAAAGAAAGAAAGGAAGGAATAATGACCTGGAGAAAGATATACAGAAAATGAAAAGAGACTTAACGAAAGAAAGAAAAAGATTAAGGCAATGGAGAAAAATATACAGAAAATGGAAATGTGAAAAAAGAAAGAAAGAAAGAAAGAAAGAAAGAAAGAAAGAAAAAGAGAAAAATGAAATGAAGGAAATATACAGAAAATGGAAATGTGAAGGAAGAAAGAAAGAAAGAAAGAAAGAAAGAAAGAAAAAGAGAAAAATGAAATGAAGGAAAATATACAGAAAATGGAAATGTGAAAAAAGAAAGAAAGAAAGAAAGAAAGAAAGAAGGAAAGAAAGAGAGGAATAAATAAATGGAGAAAAATACAGAAAATCGAAATATGAAGAAAGAAAGAAAGAAAGAAAGAAAGAAAGGAAGGAATAATGACCTGGAGAAAGATATACAGAAAATGAAAAGAGACTTAACGAAAGAAAGAAAAAGAATAAGGCAATGGAGAAAAATATACAGAAAATGGAAATGTGAAAAAAGAAAGAAAGAAAGAAATAAAGAAAGAAAGAAAGAAAAAGAGAAAAATGAAATGAAGGAAAATATACAGAAAATGGAAATGTGAAAAAAGAAAGAAAGAAAGAAAGAAAGAAAAAGAGAAAAATGAAATGAAGGAAATATACAGAAAATGGAAATGTGAAGGAAGAAAGAAAGAAAGAAAGAAAGAAAGAAAAAGAGAAAAATGAAATGAAGGAAAATATACAGAAAATGGAAATGTGAAAAAAGAAAGAAGGAAAGAAAGCAAGAAAGAAAGAAAGAAAGAAAGAAAGAAAAAGAGAAAAATGAAATTAAGAAAAATATACAGAAAATAGAAATGCGAAGAAAGAAAGAAAGAAAGAAAGAAAGAAAGAAAGAAAAAGAGAAAAATGAAATGAAAGAAAATATACAGAAAATGGAAATGGGAAGAAAGAAAGAAAGAAAGAATGAAAAAGAGAAAAATGAAATGAAAGAAAATATACAGAAAATGGAAATGTGAAGAAAGAATGAAAGAAAGAAAGCAAGAAAGAAAGAAAAAGAGAAAAATGAAATGAAGGAAAATATACAGAAAATGGAAATGTGAAAAAAGAAAGAAAGAAAGAAAGAAAGAAAGAAAAAGAGAAAAATGAAATGAAGGAAATATACAGAAAATGGAAATGTGAAGGAAGAAAGAAAGAAAGAAAGAAAGAAAGAAAGAAAGAAAGAAAAAGAGAAAAATGAAATGAAGGAAAATATACAGAAAATGGAAATGTGAAAAAAGAAAGAAGGAAAGAAAGCAAGAAAGAAAGAAAGAAAGAAAGAAAGAAAAAGAGAAAAATGAAATTAAGAAAAATATACAGAAAATAGAAATGCGAAGAAAGAAAGAAAGAAAGAAAGAAAGGAAGAAAGAAAGAAAAAGAGAAAAATGAAATGAAGGAAAATATACAGAAAATGGAAATGGGAAGAAAGAAAGAAAGAAAGAATGAAAAAGAGAAAAATGAAATGAAAGAAAATATACAGAAAATGGAAATGTGAAGAAAGAATGAAAGAAAGAAAGAAAAAGAGAAAAATGAAATGAAGGAAAATGGAAATATAAAGCTATTATTTACATCTGAACTATTGCCCTCATCTTTGTTGGCGTTGTTACCCAAATATGACAAGAATGAAAGAAATGTAGAAATAAATAAATAAATAAATAATTTTACCAGGACAGAAATAGAGAAATTAAAAAAAAAAAAAAAAAAACATAGAAAAAAAAAAAAAAACAGAAAAAAAAACAGAAAAAAAAAACAGAAAAAAAAAAACAGAAAAAAAAACAGAAAAAAGGCGCGACATAAAGGTATGATCAAGAAAAGAAAGAAAAATACAAGTAGAATATTATTTGAATATTTCTGCCATATCTGCTCTGGTTCTCCAGTATATTTAGAGATTCTTGATAAAATCAAAAGAAAAATCTGCAATGTAATTGGTCCAGACTTGGCATCTCAGCATCATTCTGTTTACCACTACCGTAACGTGGCTTCCATGTTGCCTTTTTTCTATAAATACTTTTTTCGTTCGAATGATATTTTCCTATATGGTAACTCGACTTTACGAATTTAATCACAATACTATATTGGCGACAAGTTCATATCATTTTACAGTTGAAATACTTATATATAATCGTATTTTCTATGCTAACTGCATCTTCTGTCGCACTTCTCACTTCTGGAAATATCTTACGGATTCTTGTTTTCCAGCAAACTTTGATCTTTAAAAAATAAATGCTATGACAATCCTTATGTTCTGTCTTCTTAATTCTTGTTCTTTTATTGTTTTCTCTCCTTAATAGTGCTTTTTTTTCATATTGTCTAACACTTAGGAAACTCTTTGCGTTTTGCTGGCTTTATTGCCTTGCTTGCGATGAAATGATTGAAAAAAAACAGAAAGAAAGAACGTTGAATGTAACGCAAAATTAAGAAAAAAAGCAAGTGAAAAAAAAGGAATATATAAAGAAATAAGGAAAAAAAGGATGTACGTAATAAGATCGAAGTTATAAAAGCTATCAGTTAATAGTATATGATAAAAAGGGAACCGAAAAGTGAATATATACAGATATAATAATTCTATATTAATATCTAAAGCCTTCTCCACTTGGAAGTTTAATTATTCCTACTAAACCAATTTCGCCATTACTGTAAGCTAAGAATCGTAAACATAAAGTTGAAAACATTTCTGAAGATTTTGCCGGTAACTGGGAATTCTAATAAGAATTGGCGTATTGAATCACGTTTGAACCAAGGAGAATGTATCCGTTTATCGATCCAAAAAATATGGAAAAAGAAAACGAAAGAAATAGACACAGATAAATAAAAGATAAAACCGCGTGAAAAAGCAGTCAGGAAATAATTAATTTAAAAAGTAAAAAAAAAAAAAAAAAAAAAAAAAAAAAAGAAAAGAAATAAAGATAGAAAAAAAAAATGTTGTGCCCAAATCACCAAGCGTCTGTCAAGAGTAAATTAATAGAAAAACAAATTAACTCCCTTGACGATCTGGATTGGGAAAATATCGTTGCAATAAAGAAGTAAAAGTCTTCTGACGTCACAGGCACTGCACGAAAAAAAAAAAAAAAAAGAAAACCCAAAAAACTGTTAAACTCTTCCTACCACCAAGTTGTAATATAAGCATGAGTTCTTTCTAATTTTTTTAAACTCAAGTGATGAAAAACATCTCTCTGTCTGCAGACATAAGAATCTTCCAACGCCACTTTTTTGTCAGCATTTACAGATTAGTCTTCTTTATGTTCTGTGCGACTCCAGTACATGGGCGATCATGGCTCTCTACAATTTCCTTCTTAATCCCCATTTGCTGTCTTCGTAATTTTTGTTCCTTTATTGTCATTCTCCTCACTAAAGTTTTCTCATATTCTTTTACACACATTGCTTTTTGCGTCTCATTCGTCTTATCAGCTTGCCTGAGGAGAAACACCAAAAACAGGTACATAAAATGAGAAACAGGCGTAAGACAAAGATGTTTATTCTCAATCTCTGCTGCAAAGCTATGCTAAAAAATCTGAAGACCCTTTGTTCCAACGTAGAAAAGGTTACTGAATAACGGAAACGGAGGTTGGAAATGAAAAGGTAATCTTTATAGCATCAACAATATTCAATACTCGTCAGCGGCATGAATAGGTAAACCACTGCTAATGAACTACTTAGACAGCATATTACCTCCACTAACAATAGTG
Source organism: Acanthosepion lycidas (assembly GCA_963932145.1). NCBI lineage: Eukaryota > Metazoa > Mollusca > Cephalopoda > Sepiida > Sepiidae > Acanthosepion > Acanthosepion lycidas. The sequence continues at coordinate 17,155,796 of OZ010593.1, read as the reverse complement.
TCCAAAGTAGGATTGGGACATACCCATTAGGTTTCATAGCAACAGCATATAACACTATATCCATTCAGGTTCTATCTATCTATCTATCTATCTATCTATCTATCTATCTATCTATCGTAACCTAGGGAGTGTTACCGAATGGGAAATAACCAAAACAGAGATTGGAAGTGAAATGGTAATCTTAAAGATTAATCTTAAAGATTACCATTTCACTTCCAATCTCTGTTTTGGTTATTTCCCATTCGGTAACACTCCCTAGGTTACAATAGATAGATAGATAGATAGATAGATAGATAGATAGATAGAGAACAAAGTACAATACTCGCCAGCGGCGTGAAGTTGGTAAACCACTGCCAGTGGTGGACTATTTATACAGCATATTACCCCCACTTACAATAGTGTCCAATGTATTTATGAGGATTGGGAATACCCATTACTTTTCGGAGGTACGGTACATAACACGCTTTTAGAACTTATTACCGAGAGGCGAAATATTAACAATGTAAAATACGCAGATGACATTGTGGTGATGGAAGACACAGAAGAAGAACGACAGATACTCCTTGACAAGGTAGTAAAGAAAAGCAAGAAGAAAGGAGTAAGTGAAAGAAGTCTCAATGTAAGGTTGTCAGCAAGAAAATAGCCCAAGATGCAGACTAAGAATTGGAGATGTCATCATCGAACAAGCTCATTCGTTTTCAAGCATTGTGTTTTGTGTATATGCACGCAACTGGTTTTGGTTAATTCTGGCATTCTCACGTTTGCAGGAGACAATTTCAAGTCACTGAAGGTGATGTCATTTAAAGAGTCAAAGTAGATTATTTAAAAAAACAACGGTATATACGACCCGGAAAAGGTTATGTAAACATACACAAAACAAAGTCCTTGAAAACAAATGTATCAACATTCCAAAGTATTTGTGAAAAAACCCCAAAAAAACAAAACATGAAACAATTACATAAATATTAAACATTTCCTTAAAAATTGTTCGAAAAAGATTATTTGAAAAGAATTATTCGAAAAGGATTATTCGAAAAACATTTCTTCGAGTTGTAAATTGTTTGATTGAAAATTAATGGAAAGGACATATATACTAATTGATAATTATTCGAAATACCTATGTTTGAAATAAGTACAGTGCAACCCGGATATAAGAGAGTTGTCTGGACCGGAGAATAAGTCTCTTATATCCGGGTTTCTCTTATATCCGGGTTTGGTCTATTTGGTTTAGGTAAGTATGGCTCTAATTTGGGGCCAGAGAAAATCTCTCTTATATCCGGGTTTCTCTTATATTACACTGTATATAGTCTTGCTTTTATAGAGACAATGCTGATTTAACAAGAACTAATAACGCCATTGAAGAATGTCACGAGACATTCTTACAGCAAATGTCATCCAATCATCCCAAAACATGGAAATTCTTAGACGCTCTTAAAAGAGAATAAAACTTGCAAGAAATCCCTTTTGCAAAACTAAGGGCAGGTTTTCTAAAATATAAAGAGCACTAAGAAATACCAAATGTAAAACTTTAAAAAATTAGTGGCATCCTTTAACGAGTACTCTTTAGTAGTAAATTGTATGGGTGCAGTATCATATAACTTAACTTTATAAGGATTTTTTGTTTTACTAAATTGTTTTATTAACGATATTTGTATTTCCAATGATCATCATTTGTGTATTTTCTCTTTTAATTTTGACATTTTTATTACAATAAAAAACTTGCATTTCCAATAATTATCATTCAGTATAATTGTCCTTCGTTTAAATTTAATTCAAACAATTTATAATTCGAATGTTTTTCAAATAATTGTTTTAAAATAATTATTTTCCAGCAATGTTCACATAATCGATAGAACATGTCAATATTCTTCAATCAAACTTATCTAAAAGAAATTGTGCTAATATATATATATATATATATATATATATATATATATATATATATATATATATATATATATATATATATACTTTCTAATGAGTTAGGTACTACCTACCTAATTTTCACCACATGGGATCATCAGGGTGAACTGGGTACTCCACACTGATGATCTCATATCGTGAAACCAGAGATTTAAGGTACTGGATGATTTCTTTCGCGCAGTTCAGATGTTTCTGGTGCTTTCATTTTTTTTCAATATTTCCTCGGATGCAAATATATTTGAAAATTGTGCTATCAAAAAATAACCCCGGGGATAAAAAATCAATAAATTTTTTTTATTCCCGGAGTTATTTTTTTCTGATTGGTTTTTGAATTTGTAGGTCTGATGAATTGGAAGGTAATTACGATTCCAATGCAATAAATTATAACCATGAAATATTAGTGTTTAAGCCTTTTTATTATATTCTTACTCTGTCCTGGACATTGAGTTCTACCTGGATTCTATCCTCTTAAAATATTTTTACACACATATATATATATATATATATATATATATATATATATATATATATATATATATGTGTGTGTGTGTGTGTGTGTGTGTGTGTGTATTTGTGTGTTTGTATTTGTGTGTTTTAGATATATGTACATATATGTTTGTGTATATTAACCACTAATATTATCTCTCTCTCCCCCTATCTCTCTCTCTCTCTATATATATATATATATATATACATACATATATATACATATATATATATATATATGTATATATATGTGTGTGTGTGTGTGTGTGTGTGTATTTGTGTGTGTGTATTTGTGTGTTTTAGATATATGTACATATATGTTTGTGTATATTAACCACTAATATTATCTCTCTCTCCCCCTATCTCTCTCTCTCTCTCTATATATATATATATATATACATACATATATATACATATATATATATATATATATATGTATATATATATATATATATATATATATATATATATATATATTTTTACACACATATATATATATATATATATATATATATATATATGTGTGTGTGTGTGTGTGTGAGTGTATTTGTGTGTGTGTATTTGTGTGTTTTAGATATATGTACATATATGTTTGTGTATATTAACCACTAATATTATCTCTCTCTCCCCCTATCTCTCTCTCTCTCTCTATATATATATATATATATACATACATATATATACATATATATATATATATATATATATATATATATATATATATATGTATATATATATATATATATATATATATATATATATATATATATATATTAGAGAGGATAAGTTTGTAATTTTAGTCTATGGATAACACCAGTCTAGTAGAACGATAATTTTGAATTCACTATTCTTCTTCTAAGCAATGTGCCACACGGCAGGGTGAGTAAGACCTGTTACTCTGTAAAATTTTGACAGGCCTGGTTAATGTATCGGATCGAAAACATGGTTGGCAAAAATAAACATGCCATTAGACTTTTTTGAACTGTCAACACAATTCAAAGATGATTTAAACCAAATTAAAATTTTGTGTAATTGATATTTACAGGTATTAAATACTTTCAGATTTATCACATCTGCTATCTCACATTGTGGAATACCAGACGAAACAGCATTTACACACGAAACAAATCTTTTGAAATAAACATTCCTTGATATCTATCTTATTCCTCTATACAAAAAATAACATCGTACTGTATAGTATAATTCATATCAGAAGATTGGCTTGGTCATTCTAAAACTCTATTCTTCCGTCTTCCTTAGTTTAGGGTAGAAAAGTTCATTTCTCGTGTTCTTTTTTTTTTCTCTATATAGCAATCAAAGTATACTGGAAGAAGTCCAGCTTGCAGAACACATATAATTGTTTTCTGAATTGATATTCCCTACGGAACCAGAAGCTTTTAACAACCTCTGCTCCAAATTACATCCGACATCAAAACTGATAATCCACCATGTTTGATCAGACGCTGTTGGCAGTTCGAACAAAAGTCTTGGCCAAGCAATTTCCAGACACATAATCATCTGCAGCTCAAAAATTAGAGCAAATGATGACTGACCAGAAAAGATGACAATACGCCAAATCTCAAATGTTAGTCCGCCATTTTGATAGCTCATTTTGTTGCTATATTTTGACTGCTCTTAACATTGGATTTATCTTGAGTGCAAAGCCGTAATAATCTATGGAATTATTATATTTTTTATTATGCAAAATAAATGTATATATATATATGTAGGAGTGGATGTGTATCGATGTATGTGTATATGTATGTATGTGTCTGTATTTATGTATGTATGTGTATACATAAATGTATGTGTATGTATGTATATGTATATGAATATATATATATATATATGCATATGTGTACATGGGTATATGTGTATGTATGTGTGTACACGCCTATATATATGTATGTACGTGTATATGTTATTGTGTATGTGTGTACGCATGTGTTTTTGAACATAAAAATAAAATATAGGTCCTTGCTAGATTAGATAATCGTTTTATTTATTTTTTATATGTTTATATTTGATTTGTAACCTGTAGTCGATATTAATTTTGTCAAATTTCACAGCGGCCCTTTTAATAAATGCCCTTAAGTTTTAGTTTACCCCGCCCCACCTCTGTCCCTCACCCCTTTTTCTTTTCATTTCCTCTCCATCCCTCTTATTCTGATCTTTAAGATGTGATCGTCTATTGTGTGTGTATGTCAACACAAAATTTATCCTTTCTGGTTACATCTTTAATGTATTAGACATCCGACAACATTCATATTTCTCTCACTTAAACCGTCTTTGACTCCCCTCTCTAAAACTTCTCTCTGTTAAATTTTAATCCCCCACCTTCTCTCGTCTGTTACCCCTCTCTATAGCTCTAACATTCGTCCCACACTCTCATACTTACACTCTCACTAAATTTTATTTTTTATTTCCGGAGTTGTTTTTTGTTTTCTTTGTGAATTTGTAGGTCTGATGAATTGGATCGTATTTACGATTCCAATGGAATAAATTATGACCATGGAATATTAGTGTTTCTCGACAAGGGGTATCAGCAGTTAACTCTTTAAACTTCTTGATTTTTCTTTTCATATGCGCGTATTATTTTGATGCAAGTTTTTTTTCTCAAAGTGAATGTGTATGTTTCATGTGTGGGTTCGCCCATCCGCCCGTCTGTTCTGATGTGTGAATGTGTAGGGAGCCGTGATTATTTGTTTTTTCAACGCTTTCCCCTCCCGACACACATTTTACTCTACTTATTCTTTTGTCTCTTTCATTTCTTTTTCATTTTGTCTTTCAGTGGTTGCCATTTTGGATTCCTTTTTTTTTTTTTTCTAGACTGGCTGTCGTTTTAATGCTGGTTCTGGTCTTTGCTTGAGTTTAACATGCTGCGGCCGCAGTTTGCTTTATACTAAAGCACACTGGTCGAGCCTGAAGATTGCGCTTAAGCATGAAACAGGGTGCTGGATATTGATTTCAATATCCACTTTCGTTTTACGTACGATCTATCCTCGATATTGACCAATTTCTTCCAAAAATATACCATACTATAAAACTATATTTATATCAATTTTATCATATATATATATATATATATATATATATATATATATGTGTGTGTGTGAGTGTGTGTGTGTGTGTTATGCTTTGAATTATCTCGTTTCAGATGAATTGATGGATCCGTAAAAGACTAAAGATTAAATTCCTGTAACAGAACGCATATTTTCTATGAAACTTCAGGTCAATAAATGTAATTTATATTGTATAGTTAAAAAAACAGTGTATTTACTTACATAAATTATATTTGTTATAATAACATATATATATATATATATATATATATATATATATATATATATATATATATATATATATATATATATCAGAATATCAATATTTGTTCTTTTTAATATAAGATATTAAAAAATATATCTGTAGAGAGATCAATGTATAGACTACAGGGCAATATGATATACATCAAGGAAAAGCTGAACAGATCATGAAAATACGGTAATAGATTATGATTTATTTCGACCAGTAAATCTCATCAAATCGAAGATGTAAATGGTATAAATTTAATAAAGAATCATTCAAATTGTGCAGCCTAAAAATAATAATAATAATAAAAATAAAATAAAAAGTAATAAATAAAGAAAGAAGACTAACAGGAAAAGTTAACAGGAAGTCGAGTCGTCTGACATAGAAAATCTATTTTGAATATAATTCGATAATTTAGACCATTGTTTGTAAATTTATACCATTTACATCTTCGGACTGGTGAGACTTACTGATCGATATAAATAATAATCTATTGCTGTATTTTCGTGATGTGTTAAGCTTTTCTTTGGTGTATAATATATATATATATATATATATATATATATATATATATATATATATATATATACATATATATATATATATATATATATATATTTATATTTATATATATATATAAAATTATTTATTTAAAAATATACCAACACGCTACATAAGAGTTCTCCTGTTTCAAAACAAGAGCCCAAAACTTCAATATAATTATTTGTAATAAATTGAATTAAATTTAGAATCATATTTTTAAATAAATAATTATATTTATGCTCTACTTTTGTATTGACCACTATTTTTTTTAAAAATAATAACAAAAATAATAAGAACTTTGGATTATTTACCTAACGAGTTATTTCCTATTTTCTATATATTTTTCATACATATATATATATATATATATATATATATATATATATATATATATATGTATATATATGTGTGTGTGTGTGTGTGTGTGTGTAGCAATCCCTCAATTACTGCGGCTAATGAGTACATCGGAACTATAAAAAAATCAATTTTCAATTATTATGGTTAAGTTGAAGAAAGTTTTAACACACTAATCGAGTATTACGTATGCACTAATCGAATTTTGCTATATAAATACTTTGCAAACTAATCGAAAACGCATTAATCGAATGCGCACTAATCGTGTGATGCACACGCACACACACATACACACACATACACACACACACACATATATATATATATATATATATATATATATAGATAGATAGATAGATAGATAGATAGATTAAACATGTGTTTTCGCAAAAAATATTTTTAAAAGTCATGGGGGATAAAGTTTTCTTGTCGCCTCGTTGATTTTAGTTTTCTCTACTAAACCTATGTATATATTATACATTATATTGACTACTGACTACTGGCCTGGCATGTCTAGCCTTTCTTCATAATCATATATTCAGATTTTTTTTCACCTTATGTAATTTCTCGTGACTTTCCTTATCTTCCCAGTGAGGAGAATGACCTATGTTTTTTTTCTTCCAATATATTCAGTGATGCCCGACTTCTTGGTATCACCTTAGATGATAGACCATCTGCGTTCTTCATTTCCAATTTTTTTGCAGTCGACATCTTACCCTGCTCTGTTATTTAACACCATTGCACGAGTCACCGTACACACAGATGTGTCATAATTGTTAGATGCATTTGTCTACATTCTGGGAGGAGCTTGCGTGTCGCAGTTTCGATTCTTTTAGCTGAAACCAATTTTGATTATATTGCCGCCTCTGTTATGTAAGCAATGTTATGTTTACAATAGTCTTATCGTTGTGATTTGAAATATTTTTTTTCGTACTTTTAGTTTCTGCTTTTGCTTAGGAATCGTGCCTTTCCTTTAAGAGGATGTAATACATTTCCTTATAGAAGTGATCTTGAATTAAATTTTATTATAATATTTTCTTATTTTACAGCAATGGTAAAGCCACAAGAATTCGTAGACAGAGCAATAAAGGAAAGCGAAAACATAACAACTGTCACTTGTAAGTAAACAACGATGCGTTGTCTCTTTGCAGTATGTACTCGATTAGTGTGCGTACTTATATGATTTTTTTACGCAAAAAATAACGGTTTCGCCATATATGTAGTTACATTTTTGAAGAGATTAAATGTCATGCATTTTCCAATGAATTCAAATTAAAAACAGGATAAAATATATTAATTCTTCATTGCTTCCATATATGGTCCGACCAGCTTCGATTATTTTTAACTTCGGTGATCGTATGAGAACCAATGATTCTACGGGGAATATATATATATATATATATATATATATATATATATATATATATATATATATATGTATGTGTATGTGTGTGTGTGTGTGTGTGTGTGTGAAAAGTGTGTGTTCTGACAAGAACTTTCTTTTCTGGACAAAGTGTGTGTAAGAACTGTTCAAATGTTTTATATTTCCGAGAGCTTTCGGATATACTTTTAGCCATTATCAAGGATGATTCGATTTTTCAGCTTAATTGAGTGTGTGCGTTCTGTGTATGTATTAGTGTGTGGTAGGGATGTTTTTAATTTCCGAATACGGTTAGCACATCGTGGCTTTGTTCGTAGTTAATATAGTTAAGATTTGGCTTAATCTTTTTTATTATTAAAGCTTCTGTTATTTTTAGTCATTTTTTGAAGGCGGATGCAGTTAATATATTTGTGTTTTCTACTAGTATGTTCCTAATGGAGTCGGGTAAATGTGTGTGTGTGTTTAAATGGGTTCTAATGTAGCTGTGATCAGATAGGTGTAACGTAAGACGTCTGGATAAGCATGTGGTTGTGTAAATGATGTAATTATTTCTGAGTCTGGTTTGATCAGGAACACAGTTCCTTAAGGGGCATTTGAACTCATAGATAATGTTCGTTCTTTGTAATTTTGACTTAGCTGGTGTGTTGTTATTTTATGTTTGGCTGTCTTAAATTTTTTATAATAGATAAAAAATTTGATTTTTTTTATTCGGATCAATTGGAGTAGTATATTTCTTTATAATATGCCTTAGAGAAGATATGTCTTGTTTGTAATTAATATGCATTTGGTTTTTGTAATAAATGTGTATGTGATTTTTGGCTGTGTGTTCGCTATCATTATTACTTGCTTTGGGGAGAAATAGTCTAATTTGGTGGTCTATAATGTGGTTAGGGAAGCCATTGTTGATTAGTGTTTGTTTAACGTTATTAAGTTCTTTGAGGAAGAGTAGTCGAGAGGATGAGTTCTGGTGTGCTCTATTTAGAAAGTTTTTTATTACTGCTATTTTGTACCTAAGTGGACATTCGCTTTTGAAGTTAAGGTGGCACGAGTTTTTGCTGGTGGGTTTTTTGTATAATGATGTAATAAAAGAGTTATTGCTCTATTCAACGAGGACATCTAAGAATGGAAGTTTGTTTTTTGGGCTAAGTTCATAGGTAAAGTTAAGGACGGAGTTTTTCTCAAATGTGGTCTTAAGTGTCTCGAGATCTTTAATGTTATTTGCTAAAATAAAAATATCGTCTACGTAGCGAACACAGATTTTTCGGTTTGCGGACCTGTGGAAATATCGTATTTTTTACGTAGGACATGTAATAGTTGGAAAAGCATAGACCGAGTGAATTTCCCAAACTAACACCATTCGTTTGGGTGTAAATATTGTCATTATGGTCATAGAATGGAACTTTGGTTGTGCATGCATATAGTAATTTTTTTAGGATTGATGGTTTGATGGATGGCGGAGGGATGGTGTTGTGGTAGTATCCACCTAATTTGCATAGTGGAGTACCGACCATATAAATATGGTTGGTACAGGAAAGAGAGTGAAGAGGAATCAGGAGATTCACCAGAGACTCTGCCCGACTGCGACTCAGTCAACACACATTCCAGGAACGGTCTTCCCGGGAATATACAAAAAGACTATATGTAAATATTGTGTACACGTTCTTGTTTCAATACATTTTGTTCTAAGTACATTTTGTGTTGCATTATTATTCCATGCATTAGACAAGTTTCAACAATGGCAACGAGGTAGAAAGAACCATACGAAAAAAAAAAAAAAAGAATTAATAATTGATAGCTTTCAACAATTGGGACAAGTCATTGAAGAACCCAGGTTGAAGAAAAAAAAATTATTAATTAAAAGTCCAACATCGAACGGAACAGCGAAGGGTTCTGAATTTCTGGATATTTAGAACTCGTTAAAGGACAACTAAGCATAAAGGAACGTTCACTCAGAAACATTGAAAGTTGTCGTAAACGAATAACTGTGATTTTAAATTGAATAAGTTATCTACGAGACACCCGTTTAAAAAAAAAAAAAAACTGGCCGACTACAAAAACATGCATGGAATTAAAAGGCGCACAAATACACCGTGTCGATTTTGAAAGTTAACGAACTTTTAAAAAATTATTTTTTTTTGTTTTGTTTTGTTTGCTCAACCATATTTTATAGTGACGAATTTACCTCTGATAATAAAAATCAGGTTTGTCATTGAAATACGCGAACAGAAGTAAAAAAAAAAAAAAAAATTACCAAAGTTGATTATCACGGGCTTGAATGTAAAAGCAAGACATAAAATAAAAAATCGTAAGTTGTTTCGATTTTTCTGGTAGGCTTATATTATATACATAGATATACAAATTAAAGGTATATTCTTTGTTGCATGAACACTATCAGCTAAAGATGGATGAATTATCCAAAGTCATATCTGAATTATTCAAATCCCAGCAGTTGAGTCAGGCTGAATTATTCAAATCCCAGCAAAAATATCAAGAAAAGCAAGAGGAAAGACTTTTAGAAATTCAAAAGTTAATACTGGAGAAATTAAACAACAATCAGGAAAATGAGGGAAATTCTTCATATTCTAATAACACCATATTTAATTCGCTTGAAACTTTCAACTATGTGCCAGACGAAGAAAAAACGTTTGAAGCGTACTTTAAACGATATGAAGATATTTTCTACACAGACTGTGAAAACTGGTCGAATTCAAGAAAAGTCAGTCTATTACTAAGAAAGCTAGGTACAGCAGAACATAGCAAATTTGTAGATTTTATTCTACCGAGAAGAAAGAATGAATTGTAATTCTCGGAAACAGTGAAATTGCTAAAAGAGCTGTTTGGAGCAAATATGTCGCTTTGGCATAAGCGATGGTTATGCATGAACGTCACTAAATCCGACGATCAGGATTACTTAACATATGCATCTATAGTGAATAGACATTGTGACAATTTCAGATTGGCAGAGATTACGGTTGAAGAATTTAAGTGTTTAATTTTTGCTCAAGGACTGGTATCCAGTAAGAGTGCCGAAATAAGACTTAGAGTTTTGTCTAAACTCGAATCTGAACAAAACCTTACCCTGAAAAAGTTAGCAGAGGAGTGTCAGCGGGCCGTAAGTTTAAAGAAAGAGTCTCAAAAAATCGAAGAAGCTGGCATTACTTATATGAAAAAAATAAAAAATACAGGCAAATTACCCATCAGAAAAAAATGGGAGTAAAAATTCGGCGTATTTTAAAAATAGACAAGAAAAATTAAATAAGAACGAGGAGAAAAAAAGGTTCCACCATATAATTTCAGACGTTGCAACGAAAGACAGTGGGAGGTAAATTGCCCATATAGAAATAAGTAATGTTTCCTGTGCTACAAGAAGGGACACAAAGGATCGTGTTGTAAAACGAAAAAATTCAATAGCCGAATTAGACAAACAAATTCGAATATCAAATCAGATAGAGATTTGAGGAAATATGTGACGACTGAAATATTTAAAAAGAATATCAAATTTCAACTCGATTCGGGTTCAGATTTAACAATAATGAACTATAAAACATGGAAAATTTTAAAAAGGCGTACAATAATGAAGTCAACGAAACGCGCTCGAACGGTAACTGGAAAGGAAATTAACTTCGAAGGCGAGGTTGTACTTCCCATGAAATTGAACGGGATCGTTAAAAAAATAAAGGTTTTCATTCTGAAAAATGGAGAAAACTTGATGGGTACAGATATTATTGAAACATTCGAATTGTGGGATAAACCGTTAAACTCATTCTGCAGAAAAGTAGAAAGTTATACGCAAACAAGTCAGGACATTAAAGATGAATTAAAGAAAAAGTTTCCTGAAACCTTCACACCTGGTCTTGGAAGATGTAACAAGTTTGAAGCTAAATTTGAATTAAAGGAAAATACTATGCCAATTTTTAAAAAGAAACGTAACGTGCCTTTCGCAAGTGTAGAAAAAATTAACGAAGAACTTGATAGGTTGGAAAAAATGGGAATTATTTCGAAAGTAGAATCTAATTCATGGGCTGCGCCGATTGTGTGCATAAAAAAGAAATCAAGCCAAATCAGAGTCTGTGTTGATTTTTCGACAGGGTTGAACTCGGTAATCAAGGACTACCATTACCCGTTACCGAGTGCGGAGGAGATTTTTAACAAGCTAAATGGTGGAGTTATATTTTCAAAAATCGACTTATCAGATGCCTATCTCCAAATTCCCGTCGAAGAAGAATGTTCGAAGTTACTAGGGATAAACACTCATAGAGGGTTATTTAAGTACAACAGGCTTCCTTTCGGTATTAAAGTGGCACCAGCCATTTTTCAACAAGCTATGGACGTCATGTTGAATGATTTAGACTGTGCGTGCGCCTACTTAGACGGCATCATAGTAAGGAGCGAAACCGTCGACGAACATCGAGAGCATCTCAATCAAGTATTTAAAAAGTTTCAGTACTTTGGATTTAAAGTCAAAGAGTCAAAGTGCGAATTTGGTTTCGAGGAAATTAAGTATTTAGGTCACATAATCAACAAAAATGGCAGATGTCCAGATCCGGAAAGGTCCATTGCGATTAGAGACATGCCGACGCCCACTAATGTGGCGATGCTACAGAGTTTTCTGGGTCTCGTAAATTATTATCAAGCGTTCATTAAAGGAATGTACAATCTAAGAGCTCCGTTGAATGAACTACTAAAAAAGACAAGGCATGGGAATGGACGGTAGAATGTCAGAAAGCTTTTGATGAAATAAAGAAAATGCTTACATCAGACCTCTTTTTAACCCATTACAATCCAAAACTTGATATTGTAGTGGCAAGTGACGCCAGTTCATACGGGATAGGAGCGTGTATTCAACACATAATGCCAGATGGTTCTAGAAAACCAATTGCACATGCTTCGAGAACTTTACTCCCAGGAGAAAGGAGTTACCCACAGATCGAAAAAGAGGCGCTGAGTATCATTTTTGCCATAACAAAATTTCACAGATACATCCACGGCAGACATTTTATGCTAGAAATGGATCATAAACCTCTGATCACTATTTTTGGTTCGAAGAAAGGGTTACCCATTTATACAGCAAATCGTCTGTTGAGATGGGGAACCATTCTTCTCAATTATGGTTTTCACATAAAGCACCTATCATCCAAAAATATAATCCATGTGGATAGCTTATCAAGACTCGTACCGAGTCAAGAAGAAAGATTCGAAGAATCAATTATTGCAAATATCAGAGCAGATTATTAGGTGAAAAGCATGGTAAACAACATTTTAAGAGAGCTACCGGTTACAGCAAAGGAAATTAAAAAAGAAGCTGAAAGCGATGATTTCATTTTAGAAATAAAAAGCAAAATGGTAGCAAATGACCAAAAAGGGCAGAAGATTTATTCAATTTGTGACGGATTTTTATTATATGGTGAGAGTAGTAGTACCAAAAAAGTTGCAAAAAAGAATACTACGGGACTTTCATATGGGTCACCCGGGTGTTAATAGAACAAAGAGCTTAATGCGAAGCTTTGTATATTGGAAAGGAATGGATGTGGATATCGCAAACATGGTTCATCGATGTAAAGGGTGTGCGTAAGCAGCTAAGGCACCACCTATAGTACACAAACCATGGCCCAAGACGGATCATCCGTGGACAATATTACACATTGATTTCGCTGGTCAAGTAGAAGATTATTACTACTTAATAGTGGTAGATAGTTTTACAAAATGGCCGGAAGTACTACGCTGCAAAAAGCCTACGTCCAATACCACAACAACTTTTTTGCATGAACTATTTGCACGGTTCGGTGTGCCAGAGTGTATTGTGAGTGACAATGGTACACAATTCACTTCTGAAGAATTTAAGGAATTTTGTGAGTTATATCAAATCAACCACATAACGACGCCGCCGTATCATCCGAGGTCCAATGGACCCGCAGAAAGATTTGTCGATACTTTAAAGCGCGCGCTGAAGAAAGCCTCAGGAGATCCAACGGAAAAGGCGCATCAGCAATTCCTACAGGTATACAGAATTACGCCAAACCAGAGAACACACTCAAACATGTCACCAGCTGAATTTTCGCTAGGAAAGTTAAGTCAGTGTTTGACAAGTTTTTGCCAGGAAAAAATATATATATGTATACAGCGAGAAAAAGATACACTTCCGGAGAGAAGGTGTTTTTCAAGTGCTACAAAAACAACATTGAGTTCTGGGAGCGAGGCATAGTGGACAAGAGAATCGGTGACCTGATTTACATAATTAAACGGCCGAAGAATACTCATAAAAGGTATCAGAACCAACTTAAAAAATGTTACGTTCTAGAGCATGAAGAGAGTATACCGGATGAGGAGGAAGATCCCATTGATGTAATGTATGATATGTTTCAAGTAGAACCTCCGCAGAATATTCCTGAACCGAGAAGATCCGGTAGGAAGCGAAAATTCACGGAACCATTGGACGTGAATCCAAAACGAAAAAAATATTAAAAGTATGCAAATGGATCTACAAAGAAATAGCCATAAACATCAACCCATATAGGAAGCCAGTTTGAAATCCAAAAGGGATTCCAAGGCTTGGGAGGGGGGTGTTGTCGTAGGATCCACCTAATTTGCATAGTGGAGTACCGACTATATAAATATGGTTGGTACCGGGAAGAGAGTGGAGAGGAATCAGGAGATTCACCAGAGACTCTGCCCGACTGCGACTCAGTCAACACACATTCCAGGAACGGTCTTCCCGGGAATATACAAAAGACTATATGTAAATATTGTGTACACTTTCTTGTTTCAATACATTTTGTTCTAAGTACATTTTGTGTTGTATTATTATTCCATGCATTAGTCAAGTTTCAACAGATGGAATTATTAGTATATACAGAATTGAGGATAATGTCAATAGTTTGGTCGACGGGGACGTTTGTAAATAAGTTTTCGACGTCAAGTGACCCTATTATACCTTGGTTTGTTTTTTTGTTTTTTTGTAGATTTTAAAATTTGTAGGAATTCGTGGCTGGATGTGATGCTGTAATTGGTAGGTAGGTATGGAGTGATGATGTCGTTCAGGAATTTTGATAGTTCGTAGATAGGTGCTGGTATCTGGGAAATAATTAGTCGTAGCGGGTCTCCTCGTTTATGAGTTTTTATGTTTCCATATAAATATTCCGGTTGGTAATCTCCAACTATTTTTTGAATTTTCAGGGAACCGACTTCCGCGTTGTGAGCTGTTATTAGCTTGTTGACGGACCCTTTTAAAGTCTCAGTGGGATTTCTTTTCAGTTTGGTGAATTTAGTCCGATCATCGACGATATTTTTAAATTTTTGGTGGTAATCAGCTTTATCCAGTATGACGCATGTGTTAGTTTTATCAGCTCGTCTGATGACGATGTCGGTTTTTTTTTTTTTTTCAGAACACAAGAAAAATTAAATAAAAAGCTTAATCGTAGTACTTTGTCGTTTTTAATGAAACATGCATATATATATATATATATATATATATATATATATATATATATATATATATATATATATATTATTATTATTATTATTATTATTATTTATATTTTATTATTATATATATATATTATTATTTATATATTATATACGCGGTACTTATTAGAAAGCACTCAATATCAGAGATAGAGCTAACATATTTGGTTGGATTGACGCGAGTTGGTGACAACAGCACCCATATACATACATATGTCAAATCCCACACTGTCCACATATATTTATGTGTATATGAGCCCCGACGGACGAGAAAGTGTGTATGTGTGTCTGCGTACCTCATCGGGTGTACGGACATGCATCTATGTTTGCGTTAGCATGAGTGACATTACGACGAAGATCCCCCCCACTTCCATACTAACACCAATACACTACATAAACCCAAAATTTTAAAAATATTAATCAGTTTGTCTGACGATCGCAAAAGCGTCAAACCCAGGGTCAGGCACTCACATCAATCCAAACATATATTAAAAACGAAACAACCGGTTTCGCTCCCGCTTTTCAGGCTTCCAGGAGAGATTTAACTGAAATTAAAAACACTAGAAAATGTGCAATGAGGAGGAAAAAATGAACACAAGGAGTTAGAGACAAATAACAGCGAGCCCCAAGAAACATTCACGCTGTTTATACAGGGAAGGTTTGCGAGACCCGATATGAAGGACCTGCAGCACCTTGAGATGAAATAAAGTGTGTCACCGGGACAGAACACTGAACCAGTGACAACTAAAGTAAGGAGCACACTCTCTGTTATTTAAGAGGTGCTCCTGTTTATTGCACATTTTCTAGTGTTTTTCATTTAAGTTAAATCTCCCGTTGAAGCCTGAAGAGCGGGAGCGAAACCGGTTGCTTTGTTTTTAATATGTCTAGTAATATTAAGCTTCACACTTTTATTTCCGTGATTAAAATTTGCCCCCACAAAAATCTTTATATATATATATATATGTGTGTGTGTGTGTGCAGAAGAGAGTGAGAGAGAGGGGAGAGATATACATACACACAGAGGGTGAGTGGATAAATCGTCGCCATTTTATATTTTGAATTTCGCGCATGCGTGGTTTTTATTCTATTCTTATTTCGGTTCAGTTGGGCAACGTCTGTGAGAAAAAGAGCAACACTCCACCAGAAATGTAGAAACAGCCTGCTGTACTGCTTGGTATTCGTACCGGAAGCTCTAATACGAACATTTCAGAGTATTCGGATGTCAATCTGAGTACAATGCAGAGGATTCGGGAAGAGTTGGACGAGTCTAACGGAGTGATCACTAGTGATGTCGACGTTATGTCGCCGTTCATCTTCCCACAGAGTCCAAGACTCAACACGGAGGCCTATATCAAGTGCCTTGATGAAATAGTAATGCCCTGTGTCAAGAGAAATTTTCATAGAAAATACGCGTTCTGCGACAGGAATTGAACCAGTATCATACATGGAACCGTCATATAGCCTGGCGTGCTTTACCAATTTAGATACAGAAGATCGTTTCGTTTAGCAAAGGTCGATTTTACTGTTTTATGAACATTTCTCGGGCGGTCAGGCCGGTAAATGTCGTTAATACTGTTTATTATAAACAGAGCATTTACTTAAATATTTGTATCTATAAAAAATGAATGTGCAAACATAAAAATGTCTTAAAACAATTATCGGACTTTGTTCATTTCATTTTATATATATATATATATATATATATATATATATATATATATATATATATATATATATATATATGCATCCATCCATCCATATATGTGTGTGTGTGTCTTTGTTTGTGTGTGTGTATATATATATATATATATATATATATATACACACACACACACACACACACATATATATATATATATATATATATATATATATATATATAGATAGATAGATAGCTTAAACATATGTTTGAACGAAAAATGTTTTTAAAAGTCATGGGGGATAAAGTTTTCTTGGCGGTTATGAATGAATGTCGCCTCGTTGATTTTAGTTTTCTCTACTAAACCTATGTATCTCATTATATTGACTACTGACTACTGGCCTGGCAGTTCGAGCCTTTGGTCATATATAGATACTGAGTCTCACACACACACACACACACACATATATATATATATATATATATATATATATATATATATGAGAGCGTGTGTATGTATGTGTTTGTTTCCATGTGTATGTGTGTATTCAACACTAAATGAATTCGTTAATTTTAAAGTTACTTTTTCTCTCATTTAGAGTATATTCAGAACATTATACGGCAAGTTTTTGGCTAATACCAGTTGTATTGTGAAAACATTGACTCTCATTGTACAGTCAAATACTGAATAAAAACATACAGCTGGAAATGGCCTGAGGTATAGAGAAACGTAAGTGACTTTCAGTTGTTATAATTTTGTTTACGAAATGGACTATTATAGTGCAATCTGAATCAAAATTAGTTTTTACTCATGCAAATGTTAGACATTAATTTGATCTAATCTTAACGTGACCCACCAATTGTACTTATTTCTGCTTTTATGCATTTTTACTAATGTCACAATTATAGGAATTCCAGTCGTGCAATAGAGACTAGATATCGAATCGCTACTATTAGTTTGGTGCAAAAATAATGACGTAATAATGTCGTTTTTTGACGTATTTTTAACGTCAAAAAACGACATTATTACGTCATTATTTTTGCACCAACCTAATATCAGAATGATCTTGGCTCTTGATAACAAATTCCCGTTGGAGAAAAATGCCTATTGGAAGAATCTATACCTTTCATGCTCAATGCCAAATTACTTCCTGTTTCTTTAGGAAGAAAAAAAAAATAAGGTCTGTAAAATGCAGGTAAAATGCCTATTGCTTTTTATGCATTTGCTGTTGTGGAGTTGCAGAAGTGATTGATTTGCGATACTTAATACGAAGTCGACTTGTACATTTCGTTATTTCCTCTCCTAAACACAAATCGCCTATGATGTATTCGTCCCTGCGTCCGATAAGTGAATCCATAATTGCATGTCGAGGCACATCGAAATATCTTTGATCTTAGCCGATCCTCAAACTTGGCTGATGTACAAATGTTCCGGTCAACGGACGAATTAATTGCCTTTGTGGGGGTGCATGGCACACGAAGAATCAATCTTAGCTTTCCTGGAAAGAAGGCATAGCTGATCCATAAGCGTAGATCTTGCGTTTTCGTTAACTCTATCTCCCTACTTATCTTATATTTGGTGACAAACAGAATGTTAAAGAAATATCAAC
The DNA here is from genome assembly GCA_963932145.1 of Acanthosepion lycidas. Classification (NCBI taxonomy): domain Eukaryota; kingdom Metazoa; phylum Mollusca; class Cephalopoda; order Sepiida; family Sepiidae; genus Acanthosepion; species Acanthosepion lycidas. The sequence continues at coordinate 17,137,090 of OZ010593.1, read as the reverse complement.
AAGAAGTCATAGGTTTTAAATTACTATATATTATTTCCACATTAATTAACTAATTGTGCATAATACACGATGGAAAGAAATTAAATCATTTCACCCCCAAGAAAAGTAAAATCACTGAGACACAAGGGGTTACTGAGTGTGAAAGAATAAGAAAAAAGAGAAACATTCTTAAGGAGCAGAAAATATAAAAGAAAACATTAGATAACTACTGAAGATATCTTTAAATGTTTGAAGATCAAATTTGGTAGATAGACATGGAATCCGATACAAATCTATATATCAGACTAACAGTAGTTAATTAAATGACAAAATGGAAAAAAAAAATAAAAAAACTTTCGTCTGAAGAAGTCGTTTAGAGGGACGAAACGCATACGTTTGTAGATGTATTTTTTATATCAAATGCAAACGCCGACAGGGATATTTTTTTTTAATTTTTTTTTGCAAATGGGAATTTTTAACTTCTAAAATAAACGGAAAATATTTTTTTTATATAAAACTGAAAAAAATTCCGCAAAGAAAAATATTTTAAAAATCATAAGCGTGATTTCCCAAATAAAACCGACGCGGATGGTATCTGATAACGAATCTACTTTTTCCTATTACATGATGATTTTTGTTGTTGTTGTTGTTGTTGTTGTTGTTATTCTTCTTCTTCTTCTTCTTCTTCTTCTTCTTCTTCTTCTTCTTCTTCTATGTGTCCTGTCCTATGAGGTGATCATGGCTCACCACAGATTCTGGTCTTTTATAGCGGTTAATACATTTTGTCCTTGTATTATCCATCTTAATTCTAGTTTGCCAGCCAGATACATAAGCCCGTTACATGATCTGCATTCCTATGTCCATCTTCCGTTCAGTATGTTCCGTGGGTGTCAAATTTTCTAAGCCTTCTTTTCTCATTATATGTCCTAGATATTTCAACTTTCTCTTTCTGATGCTAAGCATCAGTGTCGATTTTGTTTCCATTTTCTTTATAAACTCCATCACTGCTCACATGTTCAGTCCATAGTATTCTCAGTATCCTTCTGTAGAACCGCAATTCTGTTGCCTCAAGTCTCATCTTTATCTGCGTTCGCAGCCATATAGGGGGATTGATATTACATAACCGTTCAGTGCTCTTTTCTTTGCTTCTAACTCGCAAGACCCCAAAAGTTAAAACACTTTTTATAATATTTATAAAAAATATGTTCAATAAATTAAGAAACGTTCAAGTGAATTATTTAGAAAAGATGTAAATTCAGGGCTCATCGTCATTTTCTGTCTTTTCGAATCCCTTAATTTTTAATGTTTTTTCTCCTCCTTAAATTTTTCTGTTTCCGTCATTCACAATAACCCCTGGTATCATAGTAGATTTATCGCTTTACTTGGGGTGAATAAATATACCCCCCTCCAAAAAATAAAAACATAACAAAATATAACACAAAGCATAATTAATTTCTGTCCTAATAAATTCCTGTGGCCAGTAGAATTTAGTGTCATATATAATTAAGAAATATTTATTTTACAATCTTTGATGTCAATGAAAATTTCTTATAATCATTCTTCAAGTGCAGCATTGTCAAAACCACAGACCATAAACATTTGCATCGGTTACAGGAGAATTCGAACACGCGTAACCCTTTCCATAAGAAACCACCGTCTAATCCGACTACGAAAAGAGTCACTGAAGTCACGAAAAAAGCCATAAAGCGTGTTTCTATTTCGCCTTTAAAGCACGCTGACTCATTCAAATTTTGTTGAAACACATATCTGCTCAGTTTCCTATCCAACACGGAAACAAAGAACTTTCTAAAGAATTATGGGATCTTATTTTTTAATCCGACATATTTTTATTACTTCAAATGTTATTTTCAGTGGACACCCGTATTTGAACAGCTGTTCTGTTTATTTTAAACAGTATCCATTTCGTCTACCGGCTTGCGTGCTTGAAACAATTTTATACATAGATAACTAATAATAAAAAATAGATTACTCCTACCAAAAGAGGTCCCTCAAATAAAGACCTTTTATATTACTTTGCTCCCAGACCAGTCGAATCAGCTGCAGGCGATGCGACACTCAGGTCCGTGGACGTATTGAGATGGCCAAGGACGCATTCTAAAAGGTGAACAGATTATTACAAGACAGGAGGATTTCTTTGGTAAAGAAGAAAAGAATACTGGACTTTTACGAGACATGTATCCTTCTTTACGGCAGAGAATGTTAGACGATTTCCTTAAAGATGAAAAAGAGACTCGAGGCAACGGAGATATGGTTATACAGAAGGATAAGATATCATGGACAGAGAGTGTGAGCAACGATAAGGTCGTAGAGAGGATGCAAACAAGGAGGAGGCATATACTTAATATCAGAAAGAGGCAGCTGAGGTTTCTGGGACAAATAATAAGGAAGGAGGGTCTGGAGATGCTGATACTCACGGGTCGAATAGAGGGAAAGAGAGACAAAGGAAAACAACACATAGTATACCTAGCGGCCTTAAGCAAGTGAATGACAGAACGTGGTCCGGGGGAGGTGGAAGATATATGGAACTTGTTCAGAGCTGCAAGGGATAGAGGAAGGTGGAGAGCCATGATCGCCTACGTCTTCAAAAAACACGTCACATAGAAAGAAACAAAGTCACAGTAGTTCATTTAACTAAATTCCAAGAGGATGTTTCATCTATTCATCTTCTTCTATATGTCCTCTCTATTCATGACAGACAATCATGGCTCTCCCCAATTTCCTGTAATTTGTAGCTCTTAATAAATTTTGTCTTTTTGTTATTTCTGCTAAACCTTGCTCCTCCATACATTTATTCAATTTGGCTAGGTAGGTTATTCGTTGTTTTCCTTTCTCTTTCTTGCCTTCTAGCAGTCATGTGAGTATCATATTTTCCAAGCCTTCTTTCTTCACGATGTGACCATGAAAGTTCAACTGTCTCTTACTGATGTTAAGTATAAGGGTCCTTTTTGTTGTCATTTAATCAAAAATTCCCTCGTTGCAAAGAGTATAGGTTCTGGATTATTCTAATATCCTTCCCAAATATATCCCGGTCTTGGATATGACGATAAACTACATCCACATCCTGGGTAAGACGATAAACTACGTCCAACAGGAAGGCCTCTGAACAGGAGGTTTTGAAGAGCGTCAAGCCATCTCTTAATTGCTGGTGTTCCCAGGTCTACCCTAACCTAGGTTGGTAGCACGTGTTATGGTCCCAGCTATGGGCAAATAGTTAACCCCGAAACTGAGGTAAAAAGCATTATAAAAGGGTAAAAATGGGTTTTAATACCAGATATATTTTGTAAAACAATTGTTACCAGGAATAAATTTTTGAAGAAAAAAAAAACTATTACCAGCAATATATTTTTGAAAAAAAATATTACCAGCAATACGTTTTTGAAAAAAATGATATTACCAGCAATACGCGTTTTAAAATAATATTACCAGCTATACATTTTTGAGGAAAAATATTACCAGAAATAGATTTTTGACAAAACATATATTGCTTAAAAATGTTGTGAGCATTAAATAACCCAATGTGGTTGATGTGCTGTAAAACACAAACCAAACCAAATATTTCAATGTTACCTAGCTATGCCAAGAATTCTTTGTAGCGTACATTGTCAAACATTTTTATAAAACACAGGTACTCATTTTTCTGCCTTTATATAGCTCTTCTTGATATCATTCTGAGCATAAATATCATATTCATTTTCTCAGTGTCCTTAACGAACTCGCACTGTCCTTGTCCGGCCTGATTCTGTTGCGCGCTCTGTTTATCAGATTTCGGATATTTTTTTTTATATAGTTCATTAGGCTGATTGTCCAATGGATTTCGCATTCGTTTGCACCTGGCTTCTTAGGCAGGGCTACGAAAATATATATACTTAGGTTTTCCGGTATATCACTGCCATTTATTATTTCTTTAATATTGTCAACGCTGAAATCTTTTAAGGCTGCCAGCATGTTTATTACAGTTCCGTTTTGTTCCTCCCATTTGTTTCGGTTCAATTTAGCAAATGCTGATTTCACTTCCGATTTTAATAAGTCTTGAGCTTCCGGTTTAATGTCGGCTGTTCACTTTCGTCATGCAAGAGTTTCCTGGTGTAATCTTTCTATATCTGAAGTCATGTTTCTTTCTCTAATATCAGCGTCACCATCTTGGATTTTTTGCATCATGTTGATGAACATGTCTTTGCTATATCTCTTATTTTCTATGCATATCTGCTTTATCTGGGAAACTCATTCTTTCCATTTCTGTACATTTTTCGTTGAGCCATTCCTCTTTAGCTTGCCTGAATTTGTTCCTAATTTCATTATTCAGATTCCAATATTCTGTGTCTTGGCATTGTTTGTGTCTACTTTTCATCATGCCGTGAATTTTATTTGTTATCCCTTCATTTTTTTTTCCTTGTATTTCTTTAAGACGATCTTGATTGCTGATGTTACTACATCTTCTCTTAATGTGTCCCACTTAGAGTTTTCGTTTTCACTTTTTTTTTCATTGTATCTACTTTTAACACTGTCCGTATATTTCTCCTTCACATTCAGATCATTCAGGAGTCTGTCGTATTGCAATTTGAGTGTTACCTTGACCCTCTTCAAATTCCGTAGTTTCATTCTAAGTTTGCATATCAGTGGAAAGTGGACGCTCTCACAGTCAGCACTTGGGTATGGTTTGCGGTTTAAACCTGCATTCTTGGAAATCTAATTGATAGTTATTTAATCGATATGGTTTCTCGTTTTTCCTCCTGACCTCCTGACCTCCTCCATATCCATATGCGTCTTAGGTGTTTTTGAAAGATATTGGCTACAACCTGATCATTTGCCGCGCACTATTGGGTCCATTTTATCCTTGTTCATTACGAGTCCCAATCCGAATTTTTAATTATTTCATCATCCCTCCCGTTTCCTACTTTGGCATTAAGGTCTCCTATGACGATTTTAATTTCTTGCAAGTTACAATGAGACTTGATAGTGTATAGATTAAATGTATGGAGGAGCAAGGTTAAGCAGAAATAACAAAAAGACAAACTTTATTAAGAGCTACAAAATACAGGAAGTTGGGGAGAGCCATGATTGCCTATGACATAATTGGAGACGGAACATGGAAGAAGAAGAAGAATAGTCTTTGAAGACGTAGGCGATCATGGCTCTTCACCTCCCTCTATCCCTTGCTGCTCTCAACAAGTTCCTTCCCTCTGTTTCCTCCCCCAGACCACGTTCTGTCATCCACTTGCTTAAGGCCGCTAGGTATATCTTGCATTGTTTTCCCTTGTCTCTCTTACCCTCTATTCGACCCGTGAGTATCAGAAGAATAAATTACGAGGTTTTACTATATGATAGCATAGAGTAAAACCTCTTAATTTACTCTTCTGTACTTCTTGCTATCCGGCATGTAAAAGCATGATAGATTATGTTGAAAAGCTTTCTTTTCAATTTAACAACAATAATTCGTTCAGGGATTATCCCAGAACATATTTCTTCATGTCTTTGTCTAATATCAGTCCTACTCCTCTTTCATTTTTCTCTCTGCCTTTATTTAAGAGCCTGTGATTTCCCAACTCCTTTGACATACGCCTCAAATATAACCCATTCATTCTCTGCTTTATATTTTCTAAATGGCCGCGATGATTTAGTAATTTGATATTCTATATCGCAAGAGTTATTTCTTTTTGTTGATGCGGAGAGTCTCTGGATGACGTTCTGGCGACACGTGTCGCCCATGTCTTCACTTACCGAGCGAGGGATCAATTCCAATGAGTTTGACAACATTTACGCTAACAGTCGCTGGATAACGGTCAGGTTATACCTATTGCAAAGGAGATAATTTCAATAGAGTTACCTCACTTCAGGCCGTCAACTTTCATAATTTGCTAGTTAAGAAGCATTAGGTTTCTTGGGATTGACAGTGGAGTGGTTTCCCTATGCCTACTCTACGGTTATCCCCTCTTGTGAGCTGATAGTTGACTCGTCAAGAATTCTTCTATTCTTTGATGGGTATTATTTTCCCATCTTACAGAGTTGGTAACAACCTGCCTCACTTCCGAGAAATTAGAGTGGGAGCGACGGTTTAGTCGGCGACCATAGCATACATACTCATACACACAACCATCATATATATATATATATATATATATATATATATATATATATATATATATATATATGTATGTATGTGTGTATGTGTGTATGTGTGTGTTTCTCTGTGTGTGTGTGCATATATATTTATACATACATACACATACAAACACACAGACACACACATATATATTCAAACATATACTGTTAAATATAACAGAAAAGAAGGTCTATTATGTTTGATCATGAGCCGTGTAAAGCTTCGTATAGTGGCTTTAGTTTCTCCTGAAACTAAAAGCACTATACGAATTTTACAACGGATCAAGATCAAACATAATAGACATTCGTTGTCTTTTTTTTCTAACCTAGGGAAGGTTACTGACTAGAATAATCAAACGAAGGTTGGTAATGAACGATAATAATTAGCACAAGAACAATACATATAAGACTCGCCAGCAGCGCGTAGAAGAAGTAGTCAACTAATAGGTTTGAGTCAAGTCAATTCCACAATGAATCTCCAACTGCAGACCAACATGAACACTGTATTTATGTGAATGGGCACATACCCATTATCGTCCGTAAGTCTCCTACAACACTGTTATATTCAACAATATTTGTTTGAATAATGATCTCCTGCCCCAATATCCTATACATATATATATATATATATATATATATATATATATATATATATGTGTGTGTGTGTGTGTATGTATTGTGACGCAGCCCCGATTTCATTAACCACATAGACGTTAGGCTAAAAATCGCCCCAAATTAAAATCTTAAATTCTAGTCGAAAATTAGTTAGATATAAAAGAAAAATAAATAAATAAATAAAAATAGAAATTTAATCCAATGCTATCGACTTGCGAGCGAATATGTTCCATGATCAGCCATACACTCCTCTTCTCTTCACAAATTCTTTCCCTCTTTAACTACTCTTCCACCCACGAGCCAAGGGCCCGTGAACTTTGAAGTGACCCGACGCGAGAATGACCTGGTTCCAAAATTTCGCAGATATCAGGCATTTGACCATAAGTGAATTCCAGGCACCGTCAGGATCTCCTGCTGCGATTCACGTGATCATAACATGCTAAGCGGGGACTGAACTTTTGGCCATCACACAAACACTGCGTGATTATCGCCGCATCCTCCTGCGTACCCGGTCAAGGACGAAGGGAACCCACGTGACTGTCTTTGGGGACAGCAAAAATCTAAGAAAGGATTTTCAATTTCCCTTTGACCAGCGGCAGTTGAACGTCGCTGGGCAAAATCGTCAGACTGCCCACTGAGGTGAAGAAGACAGCAAAGTCTGTCGACTAAGGGTGAAAGGACTGCTATGAAACGGAATCAACCCAACGAACCGCCTATACGAAATGCTGTGGAACCCCGAACACTTGTGAAAGAAAAAGAATTCAGGAAAATTGCCGGCCGGCCAAAATGTTGTTTTAGCATCAGAACTCTCGCTTCGGCGAATCAGAACTTTGTGTGAAAATATCAACTCGACTGAAAGATAAGTTGCTTCTCTTGGTTTGATCTGTTTTTATATATATAGATATATATATATTTGCTCGCACCCTCTGTTCTTTAATGAACCCTTCCCCTTTGTTAAATGAATATTTTTTTTTATTTTTTTATTTCTTTATATATATATATATTTATAAATAAATGATATATTTTGAAATCCATCGTCTTGTGTCTGTTCTTCGTTGATTTCCTTGTGTCGCTTCCATTTCTGAGTGAAGACCGAGAAAAGATCCCACGTTTTCCTTTTTTTTTAAACCTTTGGTTCATCTATATGCTACAAGTTCGTAACAATATATATATATATATATATATATATATATATATATATATATATGTGTGTGTGTGTGTGTGTGTGTATGTGTGTGTGTGTGTATATATATCTATGTATGTGTGTGTGTTTAAACTAACAAGTTACTTTTAGAGATATTCCAGAACAGATTTTTTTTTTAGCGTTTCACTCTAAGCAAGGCGGGAAGCCACTAGGATGCAAGGGGTTACAGAATATTTGGAACAAGATCAGATAGGAGTGATAGAGGAAAGGATGAGGAGAAGAATATTGGATAGATCTAGGCAACTGGAAATGTCGATTTACATTACATTTGAATAGTTAGAGATTATAGCTCTCTGGGAAAATGGAATAGGGAAGGGACTTTCACAGACCAGAGGTGCGCGACATGATGCTATTGGAGTAGAAGAGACGGCTACATTTAATAGTTTCGCCATTGAAATTTGAGAGCGGTATGCCAACCTCGTAGGGCGTTTGAATTCATGAATTCTGGGAACCAGTGAATGCAGCTCCTCGGAGCAATTACCATGAAAGTATTTGTAAAAAAGACAGAGAGAGGCGACGGCTTTCTTCATGTCTTGGTCTGATATCAGTCCTACTCCTCTTTCCTTAACAAGTCACTAACAAGTCACTTCCAATAAAATACAATTCTATACAATATTATTATTATTATTGTTTTTATTTCCTTTGATTTCTGGCATGTACACATTTCTTTCCGGGTCCCGCTTAGAGACCTAAGGTTAGAAATGGCATCATGACATTTTCCACTGACAATATATATATATATATATATATATATATATATATATATATATATATATATATATATATTACATAGACAAAGCCCTTCGTAAAGTGTGGGCTGTACTTGTCTGAACAATTTTTTGTATCTCCTTGAGGCATGGACTTCCAGGAATCTCTTCAATTAGTGTACTGCAATCTTTTCCAACCAATCCTAGGGTTCCAACTACAACAGGGATTGTTGATGTTCCCATGTGCCACATTTTCGAGATTTCTATTTCAAGGTCCTTGCATTTTGACAGCTTTTTGACTATCTTCAAAGATACATTGTAGTCAGCAGGGACTGCCATATCAATAAGGAGGCACTTTTTTTGTTTGTGGTCTTTAATAACAATATCTGCGCGGTTGGCTTTGATTGTTCTGTCAGTGTGTATTGTGTAGTCCCATAGAATTGTAACAGGTCCTATCTACGTAACCAGGTATGGGTGGTATTCCTACCAGTTTCTTTCAGTTTCCTTCCCGTAGAAGTTGCAGATTTTCCAGTGAAGATATTGACCCACTCTGTCATGCCGGCTTTTATATTCAGTGGGCGCCAATATCGTGCAACATGATACAAGATGATCAATTGTTTCTGGATATTTATCACAGAATCTGCATTTTGGGCTGACACAATATTTCAGTATACACTGCGTGCCAAATTATTATAGAGATAACTTTTTTCTAATATTTCAAAAACCGTCCAATCAATTCATACAAAATTTTCACACAGAGACCTAAGACCAGAAAAGCTTTCATGACATTTTTCACTGATCCTTTTTATGAAAAAAAAGAAAAGAAAAGAAAAAACTAAAAATCATATAATTTTTACACAGATAAAACATTTCGTAATGTTTGAGCTGTACTTTTTAGAATATTTTTTCTATTTCTCTAAGGCATAATGTATTTTTTTCCGTGATTCGATCGGAATCCTTTGTAATCAATCCGAGTTTTTTTACTACGATTAAAATAACAGACATCCTCATGTGTCACATGTTCTATAGGTTTACACATCTAGAAATTCGTATTTTGATTGTTTTTTTTGTTTTTTTTTAAGGTCTTTAATGATACACTACAATCTACAGAGATTGTCATTTGAATAAGAAAGTGCATTTTATTTTTGTGGTCTTTGATCACGATGTCTGGGAGATTATTATTATTATTATTATTATTATTATTATTATTATTATTATTATTATTAATATATTATTGTTATTATTATTATTGCAAATTCAACGTAACTTCTTACCTTGAATTTCTCGAGTTATTAGTGAGAGAGAAATATCTCTGTTCTCAATTTAATTTTCGTTCAGAGTAAAAAAAAAAAAAAAATGCTTGCAGCTGATAATCAGAAACCTCAATTAAAAAAAAACATTCCTCGGCCTTCATCCCTATCGGTTGGCGTTGAGGAAACATATCTACGAATGTAAACTATTACTAGCTTTTTTTGTTGTTTAAATAAAACATGTCGGTAAAAAGTCACAGACAAAAAACGATTGTAATCAATATTATTATTACTATAATCCTAACCCCTTCAAATATTGGGTCAGCAGTTATCTTTCCTGCATATCCTCACAGTCCGCTTCTTTTACACTCATGAAACAACAATGAAAGAAAGCGACAGCAGTTCTTTCGTTTTTTTAAAAATCCTTTTTATAAATTATATTTATTGTTCATTGTTAAAAGTGACAAATGACGCTTTTGTATGTTGTTTTATTATCCATCAAGTAGACTACTTTAATAAAAGTTGAGTGACGTTCGAACTTCCGGAATTTGGGAGATAATAATGGGTTGTATATATGTAGTAGACAGAATGTCGTCAAATGAATTTAATTTTATCGAATATTTCGTCAAGCTGACAGGCTAAGCGGATTGAAGTACACAAAAAGCACTGGACGCTAACAATTTAGCCGCAATTCTTGTATATATTAAGCATATAGTTCGATATTACTCGGAATGCTTTCTCTTACTGATGACAGCAGGAATTGTTAGCAGGTTTCTATCTATATATTTATCACAGTCTTTTAAATATCTATCTATCTATCTATCTATCTATCTATCTATGTATCTATCTATCTATCGGGTGTTCATATCTATCTATCTATCTATCTATCTCTTTTTCAATATATATCTGTCTGCCTATGTATATCAAACTGTCTATTTGCTCATCTATCTATCTATCTATCTATCTATCTATCTATCTATCTGTCTGTCTGTCTGCTTTTATCTATCTATCTATCTATCTATCTATCTATCTATCTATCTATCTATCTGGTGTTCATATCACTCTATCAATCAATCTATCTATCTATCTATCTATATCTTTTTCAATATATATCTGTCTGCCTATGTATATCAAACTGTCTATTTGTTTATATATTTTTCAATATCTATCTATCTATCTATCTATCTATCTATCTATCTATCTATCTGTCTGTCTGTCTGCTTTTATCTATCTATCTATCTATCTATCTATCTATCTATCTATCTATCTGTCTGTCTGTCTGCTTTTATCTATCTATCTATCTATCTATCTATCTATCTATCTGTCTGTCTGCTTTTATCTATCTATCTATCTATCTGTCTGTCTGCTTTTATCTATCTATCTATCTATCTATCAATATATATATGTCTGCCTATGTATATCAAACTGTCTATTTGTTTATCTATCTATCTATCTATCTGGTGTTCATATCACTCTATCAATCAATCTATCTATCTATCTATCTATATCTTTTTCAATATATATCTGTCTGCCTATGTATATCAAACTGTCTATTTGTTTATATATTTTTCAATATCTATCTATCTATCTATCTATCTATCTATCTGTCTGTCTGTCTGCTTTTATCTGTCTATCTATCTATCTATCTATCTATCTATCTATCTGTCTGTCTGCTTTTATCTATCTATCTATCTATCTATCTATCTATCTATCTGTCTGTCTGCTTTTATCTATCTATCTATCTATCTATCTATCTATCTATCTGTCTGTCTGCTTTTATCTATCTATCTATCTATCTATCTATCTATCTATCTGTCTGTCTGCTTTTATCTATCTATCTATCTATCTATCTATCTATCTATCTATCTATCTATCTATCTATCTATCTGCCTGTCTGCTTTTATCTATCTATCTATCTATATATCTATCTATTTTTACTTCTGTCCAAATCAGCTAAAATTAAATTAATATCGGCAATTGATTTCGGAGATTTGTTAAAAACATAAAATTGCCTCTGTTAAGGCTGATTGCATTAAATATGTAACGATTTTCGATGCTGTATGTTAACGTTTCATTCTGCAAGATTTCCTATTTTTGCAAACGTTTCTGTAGTCGTCAAATTCGTCACTATTTTTTCCTTCCGTCGTCGTCGATTCCAATCACTTCGCTGTATGTTTGTTCCGAGAATCACAGAAATAATTAATTCGGATATAGAAGAGCAACCGAGCGGTAAAAAGAGAGGAAAAAAGAAAAAAAAGGTGGTGGGAAGGAAAGGAGAGAGAGGTAGAAAAATAGAGAAATATTTATTCCCAATCAGTTTGTATTCGTAATTAATTCTTACTTGCTTTGATAGACCTTAACAAAAATTCCTTAACGAATCCTCAACAAACGACGGATTCATCTTAATTTAAGTAATTGCCACGTATATTAGCCACACCTTCTTTACACTAATTGCACCAACACGTATTGGAGCGTGATATTAATTATTTTGTTGATATTACAATGTTGATATTGACACTCGGAAGAGGCGTCATGATAGGGTTGTATCGATTTGAAAATAAAGCGAAAATTGATTGCAATCGCGCAACAATAAAATTAATGACAAAAACATGAGAATTTGTATGCTCGTGTTGAATTTACTTAAAGCCGACATTTGTGATTTCATCTGGTTCAAATATACAACGACTGAAATTTCAGGCTCGTATTATTCAAGGAATTGATAGTTAATGTCTCATTAAGTCTTGTTAGCGAAGTGATTTCGCCATTAATCTCAATAACAGTGCTAATTATTGGTGTTTTCCCTGTAAATGAAAAATGCACCCTGAAGATGAAAATTCAAAATTTGTTGAAAATACTTGGCTCTTCAATTCTATCTGACAAAAACTCAACTAAACAGCAAATCAAATATAAGGATCTTATTATTCAAGGAATTGATACTATGTTAATGCCTCATTAAATATTGTTAGGGAAGTGATTTCGCCATTAATCTCATTAACATTGCTAATTAATTCTTTGTATATGTTACTTCAATATGATATAGTATAAAAGCTGCAAACTTTAATATATTTACGAAAGTAAGATCCGTAATTCGTAAATTCAGAATCTTAAATTCTATGGAAAAATCCTAAAACAATTTATTCTACTATTCGGATTAAACTTAAGTCCATGCCACTTTAACTGAAAAAAAAAACATATATACCAACAAAATGTTGTAAATTTATAACATTACAAAATTCAAACAAAATTCTCATTTTGTTGATTTGAACTGTAGCCTCGCGGCATCACCCCACCCAAATAATATAAATGTCAATAAATAACATATTTAAAAAAAAACATCTTTCGGTTTACACCAGACATATTTCGTCTTGGTGTTTTGCCAGTAAAGGAAAATTCACTCTGAAGATGAAAATTTAAAATTGTTGAAAGTATTTGCCTCTTCAGTTCCATCTGACAACAACTCAAATATCCAACAACACAAATATAAGGATCAACAACTCAAATATAAGGATCAACAACTCAAATATAAGGATCGTATTATTCAAGGAATTGATAGTAAGTTAATGTCTCATTAAATCTTGTCAGCGAAGATATTTCGCCTTTAATCTCCAGTAAAGTTGTAAATTAATTCTTTGTATAATTTACCTCTTTACAATATAATATAAAAACTGCACCACACACACACACCCCAAACAAGGCAATAAAGCCACTTGAACGCAAGAGAGTACAGAGAGTTCGAGAATCTAACAATAACTACTATTAGGGATAAGAAAATAAAATAACAATAATAATAATAATAATAATTATGTTTTGATAATAATTAATTAATAATTATTAACTGCAAAGTAACATATTTTCAAGGTAGATAAGTCCATGTCTAAATACATATTTGTTTATTTATTTTGAATAATAAAATATTGTTAAATAAGCAGGATAACTGGAGTTTTGTGATAATGTGCATTTACAAATAATACTTTGTGATAATGCCTATTTGCAAATAATACTTTGTGATAATGTGTATTTGCAAATAATACTTTTTGATAATGCCTATTTGCAAATAATACTTTGTGATAATGTGCATTTACAAATAATACTTTTTGATAATGCCTATTTGCAAATAATACTTTGTGATAATGTGAACTTACAAATAATGATATATTCTTACAATGAGAAATGACGTGACATTAAACGGATGATGCCCTAAGAAGCGGGTAAGCGAATGCTTTATAATGCAGACGTACCTGTAAATAAAGAAGGCTGTTATCAACACTATAAGCAGCAGAATTCCCAGAACAATAATGACGATTCCATATTCGGGAAATGGTTCTGAAAGAAAACGAATTCATTATTTAATTGAATAGTACAAGAAAAGCTGGAAGAATTGTAGATAAAGCATTTGATGAATAAATAATTTCAATTTCAAACAAAATATGTTTATCATCTTGAAAAAATGACATTTGTAAAACATAATAAAAATATAATAAATTTGTCTTGTCTATCTTGTTAAATAAGGAGAATTACTGTCCAAATACAGAACTATACATAAATATAAATACTATATAGTCTATAATATATATATATATATATATATATATATATATATATATATATATATATATATACAGAATACATGGTCTGAATATTGCATTCAAACCAGAAGCACATTTCAGTGTTAGTTGTTGACCTCATTGCCCATTAACCAACACACACACACATACATACATACATATATATATATATATATATGTATATATACACACACACACACATATATATATATATATATATATATATATATATATATATATATATATATATATATATATATATATATATATATATATATATATATATATATATATATATATATATATATATATATATATATATATATATATATATATATATATATATATATATATATATATATATATATATGGAGAGAGAGAGAGAGTCCGAGAGGCACGGGACCGAGTGGTTAGAACGTTCGCATTGTGACCATGCGAAACGGGTTCGGATCTCACCAAGGCTGATTTGTCGGGAAGGGGACTTCCTGATATTATCGGACTGAAAACAAAAAAGACCAAATTTAATAATAAATAAAATGCTTTTTTGTTGATATTCTATGAAATTACGCCAGCATTTCATAGGTTTTGGAAACTTCATTAGCTCTTTCAAATCGAAGACGTTTTTGGATTCGATAAATACTGCTATGTCAGTGCTACAAGAAATACAACGGAGAATTTGATATCCAAAAATCAAAAGTCCGGAGTCGTAAGTCCATGTCATAAATCAAGCTCGCAAGTCCCACGTCAAAAAGAGCCATCAATCCGTACCTACAACTCAAAATTACCTACTTCACCCACAAAATTCTCACCGTTGTCCAAAGTAGTCATCTTTTATTGATCGAGACTGGTAAGCAAGGCCAAAAAATTTCAAGGCCTGAGTCGATCCGAACTTCATTTTGATTTTCCTTTTCAAAGAGAAGACGGATTATTTTCAAGGTGAGACTTTCTCCTCGTCGCCATAAAGTCAGCATAAGCATTTAGTCAACAGGAATTATGACCTTGAATTGGAATAAAAGTAGTGATTGTACGTAATCTGAATCTATCATAATAATTCAGGATGTATATACCAAAAACTTCAAATGCATCGCAGTATGGGTAAGTTATAGCAAATTTAGTATAGGAGAAAAGGAGGGTGAACAGAGAATACACTGTGCTAATGATAGTTTCACCCAATACTGCACGTTCCTACAAAACCAAAACATTAATATATAAAAAATTTTATGTTCTTAAATAGTCTCGTCAGATCGAGACATTCATGTGGTTGTCATACATGTCACCAAACTCGTTCAGAAATATCTACGCCTCTGGTTGGATATAGCCGCTTTCTTAGATCAATGGTTATAATTGGTTTCGAGCGAATGAAGCGTGTGGTCTTTAACGAGGACCATTGTTTTTCGAATCTCGTGTAGTGGGGTTACAGTATCCCAAATAAAGAATGTTACCAAATAACGGACACAATCACTTGTGAATCATCTACAGAAATAACAACGAAAATTGTAAAGTCAATGGGAAATTAATGTCATTATATCATAAGATGTCATTTTTTTTTTTCAAATAACAAATGCGAGAGGAAGAAAGCCCCCATCAATACTAGAAAGAGCGATAACATTTTATGAACGTGGTAAATCTATTTTCCATAAAGAACTGTTTTAAGGGAAAGATTTTATAAATTCCAACCGACAACAGAATTGGTTGCTCCGTCAATGAATGCCGAATGTCTCCTTAAAAGGAAACAGTTAATATTATCTTTATCGAACTGAATCATCTGAGTCATCTGTCAAAGATGCTGAATAGGATGAGGGAGGATAAAAGATTCTTCTTCCAAATCCATTATAGCTTTTTGACTTACGAAAATAATGTGCTCCGCCCAATTAATTTTTGGATACCCTTTCATTTAGATATATTTTTTCTTGTAACTGTAGCACTCAAAATTCACAGATAACAAAAAAAAAAAAAAAAAAAAAAAAAAAAAAAAGAGAAGAAATAATAGCATAAAGTTTGTAATACTGTAAGCCATTCATATCCTGTTGATTTTATCTATGTGAAGATACGAATATTCAATATCGAATTAACTTGAAATCGCCGGTTAGCTTTAATATGCAAAATGGCTTCCTAAATTAAGTTATCGCTGGGAAGGTTTAATCTCAAGACCGGCCTTTTTGCTGTAGGATTTAATTTTAATGTTGCGGGCTTTCCAAGATACGTTCATGATTTTCAAGAATTTTTTAATATCACTGTGTAGCAACGTTTCATCTAAAGAAAAATATTTCATAAAAGGTAGCGGGACAGTGTCTAAGATTTAATTCTGGCAGATCATATGGAACTCTTTTAACACTTTTTCATAGATTTCAAATGTTTGCTGACTGATAGATGTTAGGATTTACCGCATATTTGAGCTTTCGTTGTGTAGAATATCATCCAAACATCCAAATACGTGTGGCATTATCCTTTGTAATTCATATTTCTTTAATTGAGCGAACGATTCACGAGATACCCTGCTTTCAAACGAATAATCTACATACTCTTTATCAATGCCCTTCCTAGATTCTCCTGTCGTCTTATATAATTTAAAGAGTAACAACATATGTATACTCTCTGCGGCTAATTTATTTTCATCAGAGATATATTCACGATAGATAACAAAGAGAGTTTTCAACTGCTTATTCAATGTTATTTTGCTTTTTATATGACTCGTCTCTCTAAGATGTAACCGATCATGTGTCACCAGATTTTTTTGCCTTTTGTTGCTCGAAGTAAATTTTGAGACCTCACCTCCATTTTAATTTACTTTTCTCACTCTTTCCTTTTGCTTCTCATGCTCTCAATATGACCTGAGAGTGTTAAATTCTATAAGACCTCTTTTCTCATTATTTGTCCCAAAGATATCAACTGCCTTTTTAGTTTATAAGTGACTCTTGATTCCTATCTTACTTAAAACACCATATGCTCGAAAACATTGTTCTAATTATATTGTTATATTTTTGAGCACAACATATATTGGATTGTTAAATAAGTAAATTGGTTCATTGTAAATATAACAAATGAATAGTTATTACTTTTTGAATTCAAGTTCATTTAATGAACTGGAACAGTCTTTATTTTCTCCCTGACTATATGTTTTTGTTAAAATGTATCTTAGAAGAGCATAATGATAGCATATGATGTATATACAATGATGCTGCAAGTTAAAACTGTTTCATTGAACAGCTAGCGAAGCTCGGTTTCCATTAACCTAGTGAGATCTACCTTAGGTCAAAGCTGACTGTGCCAAGGAATCAAGCAAAGGGAAATGTAACGAATTAGGAAACTGATTTTCAATGTAAGCGAATCACCCTATCGACAAGACTTTCTAAATTGATGTCTGAATTTGTAACCAAACAAAAAAGTGGAATCATAAACAAGCAGGAGCTGTATTTTTTTTTACAATGATTCTCTCCCTGTACAAGGCCCAAGAGCCACTCGAGGTAGAAGTTTAGAGCGGAACGGTTTATGCGGATATGTGGTGAAGATTACCCCACAGACTTGAACAATTTTAGATTTTACTGATTGTAGAAACGTCGTCTTTGGAGTTGGTTTCACAAAAAAAGAGGTTCGTGAGAAGAAGCTGCTCGAGTGGAATTGACATTTCAACAACAGAATACGAAGGGACTAAGGATGGGTTGCTACAATGGGCGTGGCATGGTTGATATTAGCCGATGATTTGGGTTAGAATAAGATGAACCAAAATTTTCTGTAAAGGCTATTAGGATGATAAATTTAGATTATTCACATTCAGACTAATATCCTTATCTTTGTTCTTATCACCACAGATTTTTGACCGTTGTGCGCTTCGGGCTTCTTCAAGTATCTATCGATCCGTGTAACCTTCGTGATATCTTAAACTGAAAACGTTTTTTTTTTAATCACCGGTGGTAGATTGTTTTTGTTTCACTGTCCATGTCTAAG
This sequence comes from Acanthosepion lycidas, assembly GCA_963932145.1. Lineage (NCBI taxonomy): Eukaryota > Metazoa > Mollusca > Cephalopoda > Sepiida > Sepiidae > Acanthosepion > Acanthosepion lycidas. Next base: position 17,118,705 of record OZ010593.1, on the reverse strand, counting down.
GATATTTCATCTTGTTCTAAATTTTAGACCTGTTAACCTTGTTTCCACTGAATCTGTGGCTGTAATATCCTCTCAGCTCATCGGTATGAATGTGAAGAAGGCTAGAGGAAACATCAACTTCAAAATTGATAACAGAAGCGAAGGTAGTGACTTTAGTTTGAATATCAATGATAAAATTAAAAGACGAGCTATGGATAAGCATGCATGAACTGACAGATCTGGACAGGTTAGTGTTCCAAAAAGAGAAACGCTTTCTTTTTAGTCAAAAAGAGAAAGAAAAATATTCAGCGATAGAATGAATACATCGGATGCCTCTTCTACGACAAAAAGAAAACAACCGGCTATACATTGAAATATCGAAGGGGCAGAAATATTAAAATCTGAAGTAGAATCAACACTGGTCAAATAGAACAGCAACAAAGCGGCAGGGCCAGATGTTATTGTAATAGAGATACTTACTAACTTCGATCATTTAAGGATATAAAAGATTACAGATATAATAAATGAAATATATAACAACGGGGAAATATCGGAAGGCCTAAGTCGATCTATTTTCACGGCACTGCGTAAGAAGCCAAGTGCAAGCAAACTCCATCGACAATTAGTTTAATGAGTTATATAACAAAACTTATCCCGAATTTGGAGAGAGCGCGCAACAGAATCAGACTGGGATTAAGACAAGAACGGTGCGTGTTAGTTAAAGAAACTGGAACAAGGAATGCAATGTTTAGTCTCAGAATATCATCAGTAAAATGCAATACAAATGTAGGAATATGCGTGCCTGTATTTTGTACATTACTAACAGGCTTCGACCGTTCGTTATTGCTTCGCAAACTAAGATACATTTACTACTTGAAATCTTTGAAACAAAAATTTTAAATGAACATCTCATTCATTAATTGGCTTGTTATAGTTAAGGAATGTTTTACAAATAGATGCCAACTTGTTGAAGGCCAAGTAAAATGCAAATTTCAAACACTTTTCTGCACTATATAAGACGATATTCTTAAACAGAACTATTTTTTTATATGAAAATCAAAATAATCCTCGAATAAAAGAACTGGAATGAAAGACAGTTAGTCAATTAAATAAACTTTTTTTAAATCAATATGCAAATTAGTTAAACCTGAAGAGTGATATTGCTTAGAAGTAGATAACATGTAATATAGATATTGAGATTTTAGCGAGTGAATTGTTATAAATTAGAGCTGGGGCTTTTTAATCTCAGACTTAGTGGGAGAATTGAGTTCCAATTTCAGATCTAGTCATATAGATTACATGATATACGTTTTACTTAATTAGCTATTATGTTTCTCTAACTCGTTGAATGTATAACTACTTCTATTTTCCCATCTTTACACTATATTAATTTTCTCTTATAAATTGCCCCCCTGTTCCGTCACCCATGAAACAAAAATTATTGTTTGTACGGAAAATAAGGACCTACGTACATCAAATCGACTTTAAATTAAGTGTCAGCAGAAGAATTATCGTTGAACTTTTAAAAGGAAAGCTTAAACATTAATTCCATACTTAAATGCAGCGATCAGTTATGAGTTCTTCTGTATTTTATTGATGCCTATCGCATCTACTCTTCCCTAGCTATTGTGATGATAGCCAAACCAAGAGTTCTCCACAGGAGCTAGGTTAAATAGCGCTTGATATGGCGGTATTTAAGCTAGATTAAAATTTGAAGCTAGCTGCCATTTTGGATACAGAGTTACGTCCGTGAAAAGGAAAATAAAAATTACTCCCCTTGAACCATGAAAGCAAAGACAATGACTAGTATAATATAAATATTGTATAAATATTAATATAGTATAAAATAGAAATGGATATGTAAAGGATGTGTTTTCTCACCGGATTTATTTAATCTATACAACAGGGCGATTCTGAGAGAATTACAGATGCTATTAAGTTTTATTATAGCCGGCAACTATCTTAAAAACATAAGATATACAAAGTGTCAATAACAGTCACAGAAATGAAACTACAAGCACTTCTACAGAATATAGTAAAGGAAAGTGCGAAGAAAGGACTAAATATCAATTGCTAGAAGACGGAAAGCAAATGGAACATCCCAAACTTGTAAATTTCAAATTGGATAGGCGGAATTCAAGCAAATACAACAATTTAGAAGAAGTGTTTTAACAGAAGACTAAAAGTGCGATACTGAAATCAGAAAGCATTGAGATAGCGAAAGATACCTTTCAAAAGCTAAGCAAAGTATTAAGTAACTGAAAGAATTCGTTAGAATCAAAGAAAAGAGTAGGGAAATGTAACGCAATATCAGCCCAGTGATAAGGATCTACGTACATCAAATCAACTTTAAATTAAGTGGTAACAGAAAAATTATCGTTGAACTTTTAAAAGGTAAGCATAAACATTAATTCAATACTTAAATACAGAGATCCATTTTGAGTTCTTTTGTAGTTTATGGATGCCTATCGCATCTACTCCTCTCTAGCTATTATTGTGATGGCAGTGAATGCTGTGCAATCTTTTCACAAAGGAAGAGGTGACTTGAATCAATAGTGGTTCTAAAGAAGGATTCTGACAATACCATGGACCGAATATGTGAGCGACTACGAAGTTTTAAAAAGATGGAAGAAAGAAGGAACTTATAATAAAGGGATAAATAAAATTTTGGAGAACATATAGTTGAATCAGGAAAATAAGGAGCCATTGAAACCAAGGACTTGTGTGCTGGAACATGGTGTTAGATAAGAACCCCTTTCGTCAATTTTCCTGTGGCTTTTGGTCTTGATCAGTCAGTCATGTACCATGCGTGATACACGCTTAGGCGATCATGTATCTTTCGATACATGACTATGTATTTTTAGATACATGAATGACGAGACAGATTTTTAGGTTTCTGCGCTAAACCAGTTGCTACCCAAGGCTATAGAACCCAATCTGTCCTGCTATTTACCCATAGCTGGGGGAGAAGAGGATTCATACCTTTCGCAAGGGTATTAGCACATAAGTGAATGTGATGGATTCGACTGGAATTTGAACGTGGCTCTCCGATTCCTCAATGCGAGCCGCTATTACTCCACCGTGCCTCCTCTGTCTTGATAGCCTTTCGTAATTGACTGATTGATTGATGGTGTGATTCTTTTTGGAGTTATTCCATAAATACAATGCCATTTGCATCACTAAAATATATGATGCCATAACCATCCCTGCAGATGAAACGACCTTGGCCTTGCAACCATCCATGCATATGAAACGACCTTGGCCTTGTAACCATCCATGCATATGAAACGTCCTTGACCTTTTAACCATCCCTGTAGCTGAAACGACCTTGACCTTGTAACCATCCCTGCAGATGAAACGACCATGGCCTTGTTTGCAGCAGTTGATCAGGGGAGTTTCTTCTGCATGGATTGTTTCTGGATCTCTGGCTCAGAATGATGAACCTAACACTCACCTGTGTTAGAAAATGTTCAAGGAAACCAGATTGATTTGCCTCGAACAATGTCAGATTTTCCCGTGATTGGCTAGGCCTGTTGCTTTTTGGATCAGGCGTCAGAAGACGTCACACTGACCGAGCAGAAACCTTTGTAATGTTAAGTTCATTGTGCAGAATATTCTTAACTCTCTCATGGGACATGCTAATAGCATTGACTATAGTTGATTTATAGCAAATCGCTTGTCATCGAAAAATACTGAACAAATAAATTACTTGTTTATTTTTATATAAAGTACGAAATTCTGAAAAAAAAAATGTTTTTCTTACCGTCAGGTGGGCATTTTGATCCGTCGAATCCACAGGTTGGTGTATCTGGAGGAGGACCAGTTCTACCGCCTGCCCAATGAATGGTCTTGTTTGGAACAGGTTCATATTTCTTTTTGTTTCCGTAATAGTTGGCCACAACCTGAAAATATTTTAGCAAATAATAATTAAAAAAGAAGAATCTATTTTTTTTCTTTCGGAAATGTCCTGTCAATATTTACCTTCATTGAAAAAGCAAAAGATATTTTAGGTATTAGAAAGTTCAGAATAATCTATATCAAATCAAAATTGTGGTAAACCCAGAAAGTATGTTAGGTTAGGTTGGTTTTCTTTTTTTAAACATTCAACCCCAAGCAAGGCGGAAAGCAACTAGCACGCCAAGGGTTACAGAGTTGGAGCGAGAACAAAAAGGAGTGATGTAGGAATGGATGAAGAGGAAGTTAGGGGATAGATCAGGGCATCTGTAGATGTCGATAGACGTTACATTTGAATAGTTGGAGATTATAGCTATCAGGAAAACAATAAAAAGGGGAGGGAGTTTCACAGACGAGAAGTGCAAGACATGAAATTATTGGAGTAGAAGAGACGACTACATTTAACAGTTTCCTTAGTGAAAGGGTGAAAGCGAGATGCTAGTCTAGTTGAACGCTTGAATTCATGAAGTTTGGGAACCAAAGAAAGCAGCTCATCGGAGCAGTAACCGTGAAAGTATTTGTAAAAAAAGACAGAGGGAGGCAAATTATTGTATTAATATCAATGTACTTAGATTTTTTTATTAGATTTAAGCCAAATATGACCATGGGTCAGGTTTAAACTTGAGCCGAAAGATAAACATTGGTCAGCTGTATACGTGAACAAATATGTGAGTATTTATCGGCAATAAATAGTAAAAAAATGTGTTACGTCGGTACCAAGATCAAAACGAGAGATAGATAATGAAAACTGTACATTTTAAGTCAATCGGAAAGAATGTAACTCAATATTTATATATTCCATAAGGAATGCACTGATAAATCAACAGTTACCTCCCCTTAAGATCTAAGAGTTAAAAAAAAACACACTATTTAAATCCGTCAGTAGACGAGTAGTCAGAGTAGTGTGTAATAAAGCTTTGGTATAAGTTTATTCACTGGTTCTGTTTTCACTACACCATGTCGCAACTGTAAATTACTGTTTACTATTCGTTCATGCATTTCGTATTAGTAGCATATCTGGTTTGTTGCTCCTACTATTCGTCTCGAGGTTCTTGACAAAATCCCAAATAAGGATCTGCAATATAATCGATCCAGACATGGCATCTCGACTTTCTCACAGACTTGACGTGGATTCCCGCTGTCTTTTCTACAAATATTTTCGCGGCAACTGCTCGGGGGGGATTTTTTCCGTGGTGCTCCGACAACGTGAATTGAAGCGTGCGACTAGATTGTCATTTAGGTCCCCGCTGTTTAATGTTGAAATAGTGAAATGCAAACGTCACGTCTACCCGAAAAGTTCCTTTTCTCGCACTTCCCATCAGTGAGACTTCCTCCTGCTTACTTACTTCCCTGCAAACTACAATCTTCATAAATTTAAAAGCAACGTCAAGCGCCATCTTCTATCTTCTTGAATCACATTTATCTTTTACCCTTCCTCCATCCCCCTAGAACCAGACTTTTCTCTTACTTTTATTCTGTGTAAGCCACTGCGTACTATTGGTATTCTCGACTTGCTTGGGGTGAAATGATTAATATATATATATATATATATATATATATATATATATATATATTAATCATTTGTATATATATATACATAAATCAGTTGTATATATAGAGATTAATTGTAAAGACAGTAAATTCTTTTATTATTACCTTCAAATCTTACCTCGTCTTGAAATAGTTTAAATTAGATTTGAAACTTAGACTTTAAGAAATATTACTCATCTAGAAATAGGTTCAAATTAAATTGATCACTTAGACTCTAACTAAGAAATATTACTCCTTCACCGTTATTCACAATATTAAAAATATTAATATTACTAACCTTTTATTTTTTATATTTTGTTTATTGATATAATATTCAGTTTATATTAAATTCCTAGTTTATATGTGGAGAATTTAAACAATTACTATTAAACGTTAAAAAATAAATTAAAATATACAAATGTGTGTTTTTTCCAGATTGGCCGATACATGCCGACATACGTTAATTTTCCTCTTCAAATTTATATCCCCCTCTCTTTCCTTTAAAACCCTAAGTTCATCTCTTATTTCGTACACCTTTAAATCTCCCTTTTTTAAAATTATTTTCTCTTTTTTCCTCTTTTCTCTATTACTTTTTATATCGTTTCCGGTGAGTTGACCTATTAAATTGGTCAATGTCTGATCCTTAATCCGCCTCTTCAATATCAAGAATTGTAATAAAAATAAATTTAATAGCATGCCTATCTCTCCCTTTCCCTCTCTAATTTCGACCATATCTGTCACACTGTCTCTCACCACCCTGTATACCACCTTACATAAGCTAAATACTGCCCTTCAAAAATGTAAGTTTCAATTCATTTTTTCATCCTTGGAAGTGAGGTCTAATGATCCAGTGAAAAAGAGAATCTCTGGTGAAATAAATAACAATGGAAATTTAAATTTTCTTGTTTTTCTTTAATATATATATATATATATATATATATATATATATATATATATATATATATATATATATATACAACACGTCGAAGACCACATGCAAGAGTTTATGCAATTAACAGATGAAGACGAATGGAATGTCAATGATTTGACAGTAGGTACTTAGTCATCTATCTGTAAAAATCCTTTTAAGCAGCCAATCAGAAATCAGTTTGTAGTCTGTTCCTGTATTACATAAAATCGGTGAGGCAGATCATTTATGTAAAATAAAAAGAGCATTGGTTCGAGAGGCGACCCCTTCCAGATGACTACGTTGATTGTTAGGGTCCGGAAGTCAGACCGTTTTACCCTTTAGAACGGACTCTTTTATTCTTGAAAAGACACTTCGAGTAATTCCAATTCCGGGTCTGAGTGATATTCATACCGGTTTTTTGCAGTTTCCTCTCCGTAAATGTTGCATATTTTCCCCTCTATCATGACGAGTTTTATATTCAGTGGGTGCTAACACCGGGCAACCTGATACAAGATGGTCAATTGTTTCTGGATATTTATCACAGAATTTTCATTTCTGTTTAACAGTTTTTCAGCATGCGTGATTGGTAATTTCTAGTTAAAACATTGGTCCTATGCAGCAAGGATAAAACATTTAATTTCAGATTTATACTTCCACTACTTAACAACTGATGGGTACATGGTTTGTTTGCAACAGCTTGTTTGGTACAGATAGTGTATTGATCAAGAACAAGCTTATATTGCCATCGTTTTTTGTATTTGGTACATTACATTTGCTTTTGTTATCTTTATTTTTAGGTTCTTCGTCACTGTATTATGTGTATTAAGGTTTATTTGCACTTCTTCACACTTGAAAGTACCTTTGAATTTGTTGGTTTCCTCTATTGCTGAATAATGTTTCTTGTGTCTTTCATGTTCATCACCCAGTCTTCTGTAGGTTTCAGGTACCGTTCATTGTGGTCTTGTAAGATAATTCTAGTTGAACTAATCCTCTACCCACTTCGGATCTGCATACATTCAGATGATCAACATCCGCTTTAAGTTGATGCATGCAGTAGCAAGTGGGAAGGCTTCTAGTTTTGACAACCACTCACTTGGGTATACTTTAATTAAGGATTTTTAAACTGCATTGCACCACAGGAAAGGCAAAGTGTTTATAGCTGATCTTCTGTTTTAATTCGGTATTTCAGACCAGATGCATACGTCTGTAGTATTCTTTTCCAAGTTCTACTTCATTTGTGTGTGCTGTATTCCATATCTTTCGTTGATTCCTATGTATTGATAGGCTTCTTATTGTTCCACGTCCCTAATCTTTGTGAGCAAATCTAGTCCTTATTGTTTCTGCAATTATCTTTTTGCAAAATGTATATAATCCGAAATCCATGCCGATATCATCGATAAAGCGTCTTACATTATTGAGACCCTTGAACTCATTGTCGTCTTTGGCAGAGTTTGACGCCATCAATATAGAATATTTGATTAAACAATTTATTTTTTACTTTGTATCCATAGTTGTTACTGTTTAGATCATGCGAAAGGGGAGATTGAGGACAGAAAGAATAGAAGGGGTGACAAAGAGTCTCTTAAAATGGTTTCTCATATGATATTCAAACAAATGAAAGTGGCAGATACCTTTGGTGTCATTTAAGTATAATCTTGCACTGTTCCATACTATATTTAAGGAAGATTACTGTCACCGGGGAGATTTTGTATATTTCTAAAGCCTTAAGGAACTAAGAGTGTGGAACACTATCAAGCGCTTTACAGTAATCTATCCAAGGCGTGCTGAGTTTTCTACCTTTTTTCCTGAAATTTTCCAGGATCATTTTATTTATTAGTAATTGATCTTTGCAACCATATGAACCTCTTCGACATCACTTCTGTTCCAGAGGAAAAATGTTGTTTACAACAAGAAAATAGTATGCAGATTTCATCAGGAGGGACGTAATCAATTTTTATATGTTAGACAGACATGTTATTGGCCTATAAATTTTTGAATTATCTTTTTTTTACCTGTTTTTCGTAGGAGATAGGTAATAATTTTAATTATCTATTTTAGAATTTCACTCGAGTTATTAACTAGCATTCATAAAGTTTGTGCAAGAGTTTTACGAGCTGATGACATGGTAAAGCCTAAAGTTTGGAGACCTTGACATTTCCTGAGGATTTCCATTTTGAAGGATTATGTTAGAGCATGCCGAACCTTATTTTTGGCTATATTTTTCACGGGTTTATCCTACATTCTCTCTTGTTCTCTTTTGATCCACTCTGTATTGGGATAATAATCATTTCGCTTGCTCTAAGCGTTCTTCCAAACTTGTAATTATTCAATAAATGCTGGGGTTTTGACTGATTTTCCAATTATTTTTATCGACATATTAATCGCTTTGTACACAAATCAAACTACAGTCTTCTGAGTTGAACGATATTTTACATAATGTTGGTAATTTCT
>OZ010593.1:17039881-17107381 GCA_963932145.1 Acanthosepion lycidas | reverse complement strand
AGCCCAGAAATTACTCTTAACAAGTCAGGTAGATTAGAGAAAAAGAGATAAATATTAAGGGAAGTTTATGCAGTAATGTGTTAATTTCTTTATTATTGCTGTTATTATCATTCTTGTTCTTGCTTTTCTTCTTCATCTTATTCTTCTTCTTCATTTTATTATCATTATTATTATTATTGCATATATGATTATATCTCGTGCCACTTTTGCTATATCATCCGTTTTAGATAGATAGATATTTATAAATATAAATGAGAATAGGAAAACTGTAGTTATTGCTGACGCGTTTCGTCCAATGTGGGCGTTGTGAAAGCAAAAAACGAAACTAATTTAATTAAAGAACGTATCTAATAACAACAAAAACAGAATGTTCTTAGCAACTGGACACACGTGACAATACCTGACGTTATTTTCAGTTAACAATACGAAAATAGCGCTCTCTACATTCCTCCAGTTGCTAAGAACATTCTGTTTTTTGTTATTATTAGTTACGTTCTTTAATTAAATTCATTTCGTTTTTTTTTTGCTATGAGAAAGTCCACATTGGACGAAACGCGTCAACAATAACTACAGTTTTCCTATTCTCATTTATATTTATAAATATTGTCTTTTCTACAGGTTAAATATGAGAAATTTTCATCTCTCTCTCTCTCTCTCTATATATATATATATATATATATATATATATATATATATATATATGTGTGTGTGTGTGTGTGTGTGTGTGTGCGTGTGTGATACGCAGACAGTACTCTTTGGCTGTATCACAGCTCCTCATTGCGACTTTGACAACCGATTGCCTCAAGCCCGGATCAAAACCCAACCGATTTGTTGTAAATCAGAACTTCTACCACTGAGCCATCTTCGCTCGACAGAATGAGTCAGCCAAATCTAGCGTATTGTATTTACAAACGTAAACAAACGCCAAGCATCCATAGTGCTCCATTCATTTAACTGAAGAGCTTCGCATTTACGCAGGTGACCGTTGTTTTTAGAATTAGCATAATGTCTTTCTCTGCGTTGGGACGTAGAAAATGGTCATGTTGGTGTATGAAGACACCGTAAAACCACCTGGAGAGTTGTCCCCTCGGCCTCCGTTACGACAGACATCTAAGAGAAAGAAAACTCTGGTATAACACATGTAGTGTCTGTTGCCACCAATGATGTAGACTTCTTTTGGGGTCAAGGTAGGAGTCGTTTAGAGACTGGAATTGGTTTCATGCAAAGCCTTTCCTCAAAAAAATAAAAAAATTAAAAATTAACGCAAAAGCACCTTCAGCATCTTACTGTGTCTTTTAGCGAAAAGGACTAACCTATTCAATGAAGGCTTCAAATTATATTAGCACCAATGGTAATAAAGGCTCTGGGACTAGTTGTAAAAGGGTCTACTGCGAAGAAATGTAAGCCAATGAACATCGGCTTTTGGGATATTCGGATGTTGCTGTACTTACAGTCATCTATCTCACGTTCTGGGTGGAAAAGTGTGCAAAAATGCCACAGGATTAAAACGACACGTTAAAATACAAGGCAACAATGTTACAAGGACTGTTGCCAGAGATGTTCATGTGTCCTTCAACTGTGTCAAAGAATCCATGTTTTTAGCTGGAGTAAAAAGCCACATAAGAAACTGCTCATCGATGAGCTCTTTTAACAATGGCAGTGCTCGAACACGTGTTTGCATAATACATTAATAAATGTACATATACCTGACGTAGGTATATGCCTATTCATTAATATATGCTTTATAGATCTGTTTAACTACATTGAGCACTGCTTTGTTTACAACTTGAATTAAATAAATATGTATTTGCTCATCTCTATATGTACGTTATTACACGTATATATAGTTGCTAATATCTCGTTATTTAGTTTATGTTCACACTTATATGTGTATCTTTATCGACCCATCTGACTATACACACACAAAAACACACACACACACATATATATATATATATATATATATATATATATATATATATATATATATATATATATATATATATATATATATATATATATATATATATATATATATTGTTACGAACCCCCACCTAAATTTATTATAAAAAAACTATACCATTACTTATATATTAGAAGCATTCTGAATTCAAGAGCCCAGTACTTGCAGAAACGTAGAGATAGTAAGCCGAAAGAGATAGGTAGACTTAGTAACGACAACGATTAACCAGAATGTACCCTTTCTTTCTCATCTGGTCAACGTGTTGACAGCATGATTTTCACGGATAGATTCCAGATAGGAAAAGTTGAAATAATTTAAACTAAACTTTCTCTGAACCTGCAGATGAGAGAGGGGGTCAATGACCTCATTTCACCCTCAATGGGAAAAAGTTCGTATTTGAAAATTGACACGTGACCAGAAAAAAAAAAAAAGGAAACGAATAGAGAAACGAAAAAGTGAGTCTTGTCTAGGCCTTAGGTTCCGGGCGGACGTGTTTGCGAAAACTACAAGAGTCTTGTCCAGGCCAAAGGGCCGAATGGACGTGGTTGCGAAAAATACAAGTGTTTTGTCCAGGCCTAATGGACGACCGAACGTGTTTACGAAAATACGAGAAAGAGAATTAATCGTTGAATGGAATAGCTGAACCCGTTTGCTATGAAAGCAAAACTTTTGGTTGGCTATGCAGAAAAAGAAAAGTCCCTCTTCAAACCTCGAACGGACGATCGAACGATCGAACGCAAGCGCGTGGGACGCGAAAGAAACGTTGACTTTTGGAAAATAAACGACGAAGTATGCGGAATGCCGCTATATCGGGAGGAAAGAGAGATAAAAGACATCTTCGATTTGTCTGTCACCTATGTCCCGTGACCAGTCGCTGATAGAAAAAGAAAAGAAGAAAAAAAGAAAAGATCTCAAAGAGAGATACTTATTGGAAAAGAAAAGAAAGGAAGAAAAGATCTCAAAAGAGGAACTCTGCCCCACCGTGATGAAGAAGAGAGAGAAGGAAAGCAGTTTCAACTTGATCGTCGGCCAAGCCCCTAGAAGAGAAAGAGAGGAAATAAGAAAATACCACAAAAGTAGACGCTTATAAAAAGAAATAGAAAAGGAAAAAGAGAGAAAAAAAAAAGAAGTAGATACAAGAGACATTAGTGGAAAAGAATTTTATTACGAGATAAGTTCGTTGTTTTCCTTGTGCTTCGTTTTTGTTTAAATGTACTTCTTTTTCATGTTTGTACTTTCATGCAATCTGGCATGAGATCCTTTTATTATATGTTTCTTTCTACTTGTCTTAAAATTTCGATGTTTTTTAAATTCATGCAAGTACGGCACAAGGCCATACGTTGATTTGTGTTTTACCTTCCTTAGAGTATGTTCCACTCACACTATTTTGTCTGCAATGTTTAAATGTTTATTCTTGACACATTATCATCTTTGTTTTGGCCGTTTTTTTTTTTTTTTTATCTTTCCGATGTTTTTTACGTTTGTTAATAAGTTTATATTCCTTGTTTCGTTTATTGTTTGTCGCCTATCGTGTTTGTTCTTTAATCGATTCCACTCGGCTGTGTCTGATCAATCGGAAAGAGACCCTTGGAAAAGAAATATATTTTACAAAAATGGAGTAAAATTAAATTAAAAAAAAATAAAAACAGATTACGATCCTCCTCTACCTCCGCTATGGATAGGGTTGGAGGAAGAGGGAGCGGCATAAGAATATATATATATATATATATATATATATATATATATATATATATATATATATATATATAATATGGAGGCTGCTAGTTTGCTAGAAACCAACTTGCACAGCCCTAAAACTGTATACACTACCATCAAGTTTTTACTATAATGATTTATATGTCAACTGTAATTCGGATTTGTAATAATAACATTATCCTCATTCACAACTGCATTTGACCTGCCACTCTTGAGCCCGCTACTTGTGTCCATATTTGTATCTTTTGATGCCTTGATCCCCGTTCTTCTTTGTATCCTTTACTCAATCCCGCACTATACCCAGTGTTTTCTCTTATCTTTTCTCTCTGTAACCCCTTGTATACTAGTAGCACTTCCGCCTTGCATGAGGTGAAATGCTGAAAAAAAATAAAAAGGCTAAACTAAGTACTTTCCACTATGTTTATCGATGGCTTAAATAAACTGTATGGCGTATAGATAAAATAAAATCTAGAAATTCTAATATTATTACGAATTATACTAGAACTGTTATTAACTTAATTGACTGCAACAAGAAAAGTAAGAATAAGCCTGTTGTCGTATATCTCTATCTATAAAAGGCAGGGTGTGTGTGTGTGTGTGTGTGTGTGTGTGTGTGTGTAACGAATGCACGGACGCAATTTTTGACGGATTTGCACTAAAATTTATATGCACATGCTCCAAGTTAGCGGGAAGACCAAGACCGATTTGCATTTCCCAACTCCCATCGATAGTAGAAATAATCGATTTTATCATGCTTCTACGGCAGTTTTCATGTAGTTTACGGCCATTTTCTACTGGCCAGAGTGGGAGCCAATAGCAGGCTGCCACGAATAGGCAGGAAGATTCTATTGGCTAGCGTTAACTAGCATGCTAGCATGCAAAAAAAGTCGTTTGCTGCATTCGTCACAAGTGGGAAAAATTTAAATCTCCAATTGGCTCATTCGCTTGCGTAAACTCAACTTTGATTCCGATTCCGCAGAAATGGATTGGGCGTGAAAAAGTATTTGTTGTTAACATTCTTTTTTCATTCGGTTTTTCCAGTTACGAGTTTTTTTTAAAGCTGATCGTTTTGTGTTCATTTTGTTTTAGTTCTTTTTTCGTAACAGATTTAATGTTTAGTATAGAGCTTAGAAAAAAATCGCAGTGTGAGATAGGCAAGAAGTAAGGCATGTAGCAACATCAGCAAGGCAAAGGGCACTCCTTTAAAGGCAAGGAAGGGCAAAAATATTTTAAGTCAAGTGATAGCGATTGCTGTATGAGTCGTACGATTTTTTGAATCAAGCACGGGCAACGCCGGGCCATGCTGATAGTATGATATATTAAGAATCAAAGAAGTTAAAAAGCTAGTGTGAACGAATTAAGATATAAAAAAGAATAGAACTAGCCATGGCACTCCGTGAAAATTTCTGAACATTTACGATGAACCGTTGGTGTGTGCCGCTGTCTTTTAATTATAAAGCCCTGTTTGCGACAAACTAATTAAGTTTAATTCGATTTAAAGAAGGACACCGGGTAATATCTTGCACGAATATGGATTCAGTTGATATAATTAAATTACATTTTAACCGAAACCAATTTGTGTCAATGAGAATTAATGAAACTAATGTCGATTAAAATTCTTTAACAAAAAGCATTCAAAGCACTATAATGCTTTAGAGTTTGCCGAAACGAATTTGAAATAGCAGGAAATAAAGTCAATATTGACCCCTACATGGCCACGGAAATGTTTGGCTGCAATCAAAGAGACGCTACTAAGTAAATTATCGTCCTTGTGTTCAATAACTGACTTGTCTCTGTCATGTGACCAGAACAGCAACTCTTTGAAGATCTATCTATCTATCTATCTATCTATCTATCTATCTATCTATCTTATATGTATATCTATCTTCATATCTATCTCAGTCTGTTCAATATCTATCTATCTATCTATCTATCTATCTATCTATCTATCTATCAGTCGGTTGAGTATCAATCAATCCATCTTATATGTATATCTATCTATCTATCTATCTATCTATCTATATCAGTCTCTTTAATATCTATCTATATATATATATATCTATCTTATATGTATATATATTTTCATATCTATATCTGCCTATTCAACATCTATCTATCTATCTATGTATGTATCTATCTATCTATCTATCTATGTCTGTCTGCTGGTCTATCTATCTATCTATCTATCTATCTATCTATCTATCTATCAGTCTGTTCAGTATCAATCAATCTATGTTATATGTATATCTATCTTCATATATATATCCGTCTGTTTAATATCTATCTATCTATCTATCTTATATGTATATATATTTTCATATCTACATCTGCCTTTTCAACATCTATCTATCTATGTGTGTTTCTATCTGTCTGTCTGTCTGCTGGTCTATCTATCTATCTATCTATCTATCTATCTATCTATCTATCTATCTATCTGCCTGTCAGCCTGTTTAATATCTATCTATCTATCTATCTATCAGTCGGTTCAGTATCGATCAATCTATCTTATATGTATATCTATCTTCATATCTATATCAGTCTCTTTAATATCTATATATATATATATATATATATATATATATATCTTATATGTATATATATTTTCATATCTATATCTGCCTGTTCAACATCTATCTATCTATCTATCTATCTATCTATCTATCTATCAGTCTGTTCAGTATCAATCAATCTATGTTATAAGTATATCTATCTTCATATATATATATATCCGTCTATTTAATATCTATCTATCTATCTATCTTATATGTATATATATATTCATATCTCCATCTGCCTTTTCAACATCTATCTATGTATGTATCTATCTGTCTGTCTGTCTGTCTGCTAGTCTATCTATCTATCTATCTATCTATCTATCTATCTATCTGCCTGTCAGCCTGTTTAATATCTGTCTATCTATCTATCTATCTATCTATCTATCTATCTATCTATCTATCAGTCGGTTCAGTATCCATCAATCTATCTTATATGTATATCTATCTTCATATCTATATCAGTCTCTTTAATATCTATCTATCTATCTATATATATATATATATCTTATATGTATATATATTTTCATATCTATATGTGCCTGTTCAACATCTATCTATCTATCTATCTATCTATCTATCTATCTATCTATCAGTCTGTTCAGTATCAATCAATCTATGTTATATGTATATCTATCTTCATATATATATATCCGTCTATTTAATATCTATCTATCTATCTATCTTATATGTATATATATATTCATATCTCCATCTGCCTTTTCAACATCTATCTATGTATGTATCTATCTGTCTGTCTGTCTGCTAGTCTATCTATCTATCTATCTATCTATCTATCTATCTATCTATCTATCTATCTGCCTGTCAGCCTGTTTAATATCTGTCTATCTATCTATCTATCTATCTATCTATCTATCTATCTATCTATCTATCTATCAGTCGGTTCAGTATCCATCAATCTATCTTATATGTATATCTATCTTCATATCTATATCAGTCTCTTTAATATCTATCTATCTATATATATATATATATCTTATATGTATATATATTTTCATATCTATATCTGCCTGTTCAACATCTAACTATCTATCTATCTATCTATCAGTCTGTTCAGTATCAATCAATCTATGTTATATGTATATCTATCTTCATATATATATATCCGTCTATTTAATATCTATCTATCTATCTATCTTATATGTATATATATATTCATATCTCCATCTGCCTTTTCAACATCTATCTATGTATGTATCTATCTGTCTGTCTGTCTGCTGGTCTATCTATCTATCTATCTATCTATCTATCTATCTATCTATCTATCTATCTATCAGTGTTTTCAGTAACTATCTACCTAATTCTCTTCGCATTTATTTTCTCATTTAATTTCTTTTATTTTTTTTCTTATTTTTTGCACGAAATAATTGTCTTTATATTAAAAAGTTCATTGAGTGTTGGATTGAAAGCTCTTCTGTATATATTCATATTAAAGTAAGACATTTATTAAATTCATGAGACCTTTCTTTCTTCGTTTCTTTCTTTTGTCACAATATATATTCGAGGTGGATGCTGAAAATCCCATGGGCTGAATTGCCTACCAAAATCTGAACAATAGATTTGTTCGAGAATAAAATTACAGTGATGTTATTATATTTTTATGTAATTTATACTACACCAACTATAAACCCGCCCGGTTCTTTTCAAAAGCAGAACATGATACAAAATTATCAGTTAGGAATATTATCAACTTTATTATCAACTTTATTATTAATTACAGATATTTTAATTTGTATCTGCAATCCAAATTATTGTAATTATTATTATTCGTATTAAACAATATTAATTAGATAAAACGCAATAATAAATTATTAATTATTATATTTGTTGATATACATATTTGTATATTTCTCACATTTATTTTAACATACGTAAAGATGTCAAACTATTGCCCATCTTTTTATTTATTTACCATTAAGTCATGTGGCACAACTTTTCAGTCACATTCTTTCTTTTTATGTGCCGCGTGAAAGGGCGTAGTTGATCATGGCTCTCCACTTCACTCTATCCCTTGTAGCTCTCAATAAGTTTCGTGCCTCTTCCAACTTCCCTAGACCACGTTCTGTCATCCACTTTCTCAAGCTCGCCAGGTATGCCATACATTGCTTTCCCTTGTATATCTTTCCTTCTATTCGACCTGTGAGTATCTGATTCTCCAGGTCATCCTCTCTCATTACGATTCGCAGAAATTTCATCTGCCTCTTCCTTATGTTAAGTATAAGCCTCCTCCCTGTTTGCATCCTCTCCAAGACCTCATCGTTGACCACATGCTCGTTCCATGATACCCTTAGTGTCCTTCTGTAGAACTACATCTCTTCTTCATCTTTGAAGAGACCGTCCAACATTCGCTGCCGTATAGGAGGACAGATATTACATAGCAGCTCAGTGCTCTTTTCTTTGACACCAAAGAAATCCTTCTGTCTCGCAGTACTCTGTCCATCTATTGGAATGCATCCTTCGCCATCCCAATCCGTCTTCGGATCTCAGCGACGCTTTACAATGACACACCCACATAGTGTCTTCAGGTATCAAGTACTTGGCAAACCTCTAAGGTGATTATAAACAGCACTAATGTAATGTCGGGAATTGTATAAAGATATATCTGGAGTTATGTATAATTAAATTGATTGAATAATGATTTTTTTATAATATATTATACATGTTTATTATTTTTCACACACTTAATAGTTGGAATATAATATGAAAATGTTTGTTTATATACGAGGATTGATATTAGAGAAGTTAGCAAAAACAATCACTGCTTTTTCAATTAAAAATGACGTAAGAACAACAGAACAATCCCCGCTCATGAACCACTTCTACAATTTTAATGAAATTCGACCCTCTACTGGGCATGAGGTCAATATACTCTTAAATTGGTTAACGTATTATGTATGGCTTAAACTGTATCCTGTGAAGACATGCACATACATACATACAAGATTAGATTTTTAGGTTTATAAATCGTATGTAAAAATTTTATAGTATTAAGCCTTTTTCTTGATTCGTAAAATTGTTGGAGAAGTGGAACTAGCCCATGTCTCTATTAGCAGTCCATGTCTGTATGTATATATATATATATATATATATATATATATATATATATATATATATATATATATATATAAGTGAACATTGAAGTTAACAGTCAGAGGCGACATGTTGCTTCATGCTAGACGCAAAACAGCACCACATATTTGATTTAAAAAGAACCGACCCGATGTGCAAATTTTCGGTATAACAGCTGAGACATTACACTATTTACTGAACAATTTATTTCATGCCACACTGAGTGAAAAACTCGGACAACAACAAAAAATTCTCAAATTACCATATTAGTAAAAACGGCACTCTCTTAAATTTTCAAAAAAATTCAACCTTAGCGTTCCGACTGAACGCTCCAAAATTTCTTATGCGTTAATAATAACACATTTATAAAAAAAAATAAAACATTTCAATTAACATTTAATCTTTCATGTTTCGCTACTATCTGGATTTACTAAAAAACAAATTAATTTCCATGTCTGAGGATGGCTGTAAGTACAGCTGAAAGTACTAGCAAAATAAAAAAAAGACCTTATGCAACTTGAAGTTATTAAAAACAAGAATCATAACATTCATCGAGAGGTTCTTGGGTTAATGTAACTTTAATAAATTTGTTTGCGAAGATGTTTTTCGCCATTTATATCATTAACTTTACTAATCTACTTTTTGTATGAATGATTCTTGTAATATATATATATATATATATATATATATATATATATATATATATATATATATATATATATATATATATATATATAATATAATATAATATTAGTGGTAAATATACACATACATATGCAAAATATATAAATATATATACATACATGCATACACATAAATATATATTTTTAAATAAAAAAATTCCAAGAGGATAGAATCCAGGTAGAACTCAATATCCAGGACAGAGTAAGGATGTAATAAAACGGCTTAAACACTAATATTCCATGGTCATAATTTATTCCATTGAAATCGTAAATACCATCCAATTCATCAGACTTCAAAATTCAAAAAGGAAACAGAAAAAACAACTCCGGAAATAAAAAATAGAATTTAGAGAGAGTGTAAGTATGAGAGTGTGGAACGAATGTTAGAGCTAAAGAAAGGGGTAACAGACGAGGGAAGGTGGGAGATTAAAACTTAACAGAGAGAAGTTTTAGGGAGGTGAGTTGAAGACGGTTTAAGTGAGAGAAATATGAATGTTGTCGGATGTCTAATACATTAAGGATGTAACCGAAAAGGATACATTTTGTGGTGACATACACACACAATAAACGATCTAATCTTAAAGATCAGAAGAAGAGGGAGGGAGAGGAAAAAAATGAAAAAAGGGGTGGAGGAGAGAGATGGGGCGGAGGAAACGAAAACTGAAGGAGATTTACTGAAAGGGCCGCTGTGTAATTAAGAAAATTTGACAAAATTAATATCGACTACAGGTTACAAATCAAACATAAACATATAAAGAAATAAATACAACAATTATCTAATCTAGCAAGGACCTATATTTTTATGTTCAAAAACATATGCGTATACACGCATACACAATAGCATATACACGTACATACATACATATAGGCGTGCATCCACATACACACACATATATATACCCATGTACACACATACACATATATCCATATATATATATATATATATATATATATATATATTCTCATATACATACATACATACATACACATACACATACATACAAATAAATGTATACATGTATACATCCACCCATATACATATACATACATAAATACATCCATATACATATATTAATAATGTTTTGCCTATATATATATATATATATATATATATATATATATATATATATATATATATATATATATATATATATATATAATAAAAAGGCTCAAACACTAATATTCCATGGTTATAATTTATTACATTGGAATCGTAATTACGATCTAATTCATCAGACCTACAAATTCAAAAAAAAAAAAAAAAACTCAGGAAAAATAACTCCGGTAATAAAAAATCTGAATTCTTTTTGAATATTGACTACTCTACATTTTAGTCTTACTACTTTTTTTTCTTTGGAATAAAGACTTAAGGCACTGGACGATTTCTTTCGCCCTGTTTGGATGTTTTTAGTTCTTTTTTTAAATCCAGTCTTTTCTTCGGGTACCGATTTGATATCTACAAATTTAGCTATCCTAGGTCTTTTTACCAAACGAGTATTACTCTTAGTATTAGGTTGGTACTGTGCTTAAATTCGTTTAGCTGAGGTAACAAAGACGAAAGAGTTACCATGGGAATATTTATAGAAAAAAGCACAGGAAACTATGGGAAAGTCGCTGAAGCCGAGATGTCTAGTCAAGACCGATAACATTGTGGATTCTTTGGATTTTGTCAAGAATCTCTTCGTCCATTAAAGGGTCATTTTCGTTGGCGTTTGGTTAGATCCAGTGACAACACCCAAAGCGTTGTGAGTTCAAAACCTGCTTAAGGCAGTGGAGAACGTGGAGAGGGGAATTAACAGGAGATAACTGATAACCAACATCCATTAGTCATGGCACGTGAAATTAGAACTCTCTACGCCAGTGAGGGAAATAAAGCAATCAGTTCGACATTCCAAACACCTGAAGAAGACCGGAGGAGAATCGCGAGGAGAATAAAATAGCATTTGATTCATGAATGAAAAAATAAATAAGTAAAAAATAAATAAATAAATAAAAATTAAAAAATAAATAAATAAGTAAAAATGAAAAAATAAATAAATAAGTAAAAAAAAAATAAATAAAAATGAAAAAGTAAATAAATAATTAAAAAATAAATAAATAAAAATAAAATAAATAAATTAGTAAAAATAAATAAAAATAACAAATAAATAAATAAAAATAAATACATAAGTAAAAAATGAATAAATAAAATAAATGAAAAATAAATAAATAAAAAATAGAAAATAAATAAAAATAAAAAATAAATAAGTAAAAAATAAATGAATAAATAAAAATGAAAAATAAATAAATAAATAAAAATAAAAAAATAAATAAAAATGAAAAATAAATAAAAATGAAAAAATAAATAAAAATGAAAAATAAATAAAAATGAAAAAATAAATAAAAATAAAAAAATAAATAAAAATGAAAAATAAATAAAAATGAAAAAATAAATAAAAATGAAAAATAAATAAAAATGAAAAATAAATAAAAATGAAAAAATAAATAAAAATGAAAAATAAATAAAAATGAAAAAATAAATAAAAATGAAAAAATAAATAAAAATGAAAAATAAATAAGTAAAAAATAAATGAATAAATAAAAATGAAAAATAAATAAATAAATAAAAATAAAAAAATAAATAAAAATGAAAAATAAATAAAAATGAAAAAATAAATAAAAATGAAAAATAAATAAAAATGAAAAATAAATAAAAATGAAAAAATAAATAAAAATAAAAAAATAAATAAAAATGAAAAATAAATAAAAATGAAAAAATAAATAAAAATAAAAAAATAAATAAAAATGAAAAATAAATAAGTAACAAATAAATAAATAAATAAAGCATTATAAATAACAAGTTATTCGTAAAAAAAATTATTTATTGTAACTTACAAGGAAAATTTAAATTTTGCGAAAGCTCAGCGTTTAATATGTGGAAAATATGTGATAAAAAGATATGAAGAGGCAATAATTGAAATTCTCAGAGAAAAGAAGTAAGGATGCAAGGGAAATAATAAATCAAGTCGCAAGACGAAAAAAAAAAATGTCATCTATTGAATTAGCCAGAAATAATGTGGTAAAAAAAAAAAGATGGCGGATAAAATAAGTTTGGCCGCTGATAAATGAAATGAAATAAATCAAAGATTTACAGCCTTTACGGCCCCTTGCCCTCCCAAAAAATACTCCTAAAGATTCCGAGTGATTGGCTAAACTGGAGGGAAGATGAATGCGTACAAGTCAAACAAAAGAATATACGGAAAACAAACTACCGTTATCGGTCCAGACAACTATTGTTGAATCTAATTTCACAACAAATGAACGAAAGAGACAATCGAGCTATAAAATAAAATAAAAATGAAACAGTCTGCCAAAGTCCAAGAAAAAAGCAGCAACAAAGAAATATTTTAATTGTAAATACGTACTACTAATTGAATGTGTCATTTTGCTGAAAGCAAGGTTGTTATTTTAAATGTTTTTTTGTTAAATATATAAAGCGGGCTGAGGGGTGGGTGTGGGGGTGGTGCTCAGGCTCCATTGTGATTAAACGTCTCTGACCATTTCATAAGAATGGCTAGGCATTTTCAGCAGAAGAGTAACGGAATGTGTTAAAATTTGCAAAGGACGAAACACCGCGGAATCATACAAGATTTGATTTGGTAAACTAGAAAAAGGAATAAAGAGCAAAATAAAAGATAATTGCATATGACCAGCTTCATACACGCACACACACATATATATATATATATATATATATATATATATATTTATAAAATATAGATTTAAGGTGTGCTATATTTATGGGATAAAGTGCACAAATATCAGAGATAAAGCGTATGTAAATATAAATACAAAAGTAAACATTGAAGTCAACACTCAAAGGCGACAGGCTGTTTCATGCAAGACGCAGTTGTTAGACCACCTGACGATTGCGTCTAGCATGAAATAGCCTGTCGCTTTTGAGTATATTATATATATATATATATATATATATATATATATATATATATATATATATATATATATATACACTTCCATAGTTTTAGCAAATTGAAATCACACTTTATATTGTAGTACGACATTTCCCCGTCAGAAGGCATTACATGGACCGGGCATAGCCAAAGAATTGAAAATAATGAGCAACAATCCGGTTGGAGATTTGCCCAACGCTGGTCAAGCAGTAGTTACTCGTACAAATAAATGTATGAAAGCTAAATCATCTTCAATAAAAGAGAATAAATTAAAGCATCTCTTGTGATTGTAGAGTGATTATCAATTGATAATTTAAATTTAAATTTAAATATACCATTCTTTGACTATTAATAATAGTAATAATATTAGCTAAATTCCTTTAAAATGAGACACTTCCGAAATCACCTAAAATTAAATTTTAACTATGGAATTTAACTAAAATCTATATATATTTCAAATATTAAAATATAGATAAAGATTGTAAAATGTATATATAGTTTATGTACGAGGATAAATGAATTTTTGTGTAAATTATCTCATGTGTTTCTATGTGTTTTTTTTTTGGACTTGTTAATGATCGTATGTATGTAGGGATTCACATGAATATATTTGTGAGACATATATGAATAAATGAAAATTAATATTACCCTCAAATACTATTAAATAATGAAACCTAATCTTTAATTTAGTTTACCAATATAATAAATAAAAATTACATTCATAAATTAATTTTAAATATTAAAATAGATGTTATTATTACTTTTTTTTCTTTATATATTGTGGAAATACAATTAGTCGGGTGAATAAACTATTAAAATTTTAAATATTTCTTTATGTCCTAGATAAATATGTTTATTACAATAATAGTTATATTTAGTCCGGAAACTATTTACTTAAAAAATTAAAGATTTAAGTTAATAACAAAATTTTTTTCAGATATCGAATTTTCTATCAAACATTGTAAGCTATCTTTTACATAATTTTGTTAAAACAAAATTATAACAACTCCATCTCTCTTTCCCCCCTATCTCTCTCTTTACCATAAGACTCACTTGTATACATTTTCTACATTTCATTTCCGTTTTGTTAACCATCTAAATAGGTCAAGGTTCTGTCACTCCTCCTACTCCAATATAAAACATACTTAAGAGAGATATAAAATTAACCTCTCCCTATACTTTATATTGTCTGTTTAACTACCACTCTCAACCCCCTCTATTAAATTACAAAAATTACACTACCCACCAATTTCTAATCCCATTTTTCCTCTCAATTCGTTGTTGGAAGTTTTACCTGATGATCCTGAATCCTTACAAAAGGATTTAGGTGAAATAAATTATCGTAATGGTACCTTAAAGTTGTTTGTTTTTCATTACATATTAGCTCTGTCCTCACATTGAGCTCTCAGGATTTCATCCTCTTTGGATTTACCAATTCGGTTTATCAAGTTCCTTATAACTTATATATATATATATATATATATATATATATATATATATATATATATATATATATATATATATATATATATATATATATATAATGTGTGTGGATGTATATATATATATATATATGTGTGTGTATAATGACTGCTTATTTTCATGATAATCATTATTATAATACTCTCTCACACACACACACACACACACACATATATATATATATATATATATATATATATATATATATATATATATATATATATATATGTATATAGTGAAGTTATGAAAAACTTGGTAATCCGTATGGATAATCCCAAGGAGGATGAAATCCTGAGAGCTCAATGGTAAATCCAGAGCTAATATTTTAAAGTAAAGCAGACCATTTTAAGTTTCCATTAAAACAATTTATTTCACCAGATTTCTTTTAAAGGACGCCTGGTCATCAGATAGCACTTCCAGAAAAGGAAACGAAAAATTATATATATATATATATATATATATATATATATATATATATATATATATATATATATATATATATATAAAAGAGATCAATTTCTACATATATAGCCGACAGATTTTATTACTTAAATGTTATTATTTTTTAGTGGATACTATATTTGTGTAGATAATCTGTTTATTTCTTAAACTGTACATATATTTAATTTTGTCAACCGGCTTAAATTTTGGAGAAAATTTATTAAATTAATATTCGTAGAGCGCATATTTCCCTGGAATATGATTGCTTGTCGAAGTGATTCGACATATTACCGAGACAGGATTAAATGGTTTTGTCATCAGCATAGATAAAGAATCTTGCCATAAAATCCTAACGGAGGAGCTGGTTTAGTCTCCAATAATATAATTATGCAGCAGATGGTATTGGGTTACTTCGTAGCTGCACCACTCGAAGAAGGACATGGCAAACATTGTAGTTAAGGAAAAAAAAATATTTGCAGGTCGAGCAGGTTGAATAAAAATTGTTTATAGAAGCTTTGATCGTATCCCGTTATTTGCAATATGTCGACGAATGTTGACGTAGTTTTGATGTAAAATGACAGTCAGGAAGAAAGCGTTAATAAACATCGTCATTTCCGCTTAGCATTTAACTAGTAATATAATATAGATATGAAGGATGAATTATGTTTTTCTTGCCCGAGTCCACCCTTCAAATCTATAATGTCAGCCATTCTTCCCTGCATGGAATGCTGTTACCTTAGATGGTCTGGAGCACCCGCTGTTCGTCCTGAGGTCCTCGACAAAATCCAGAGACGGATATGCAATGTGATTAGTTCTGATCTGACATCTCGTTTACAGTCGCCCTCTCACAGACGTGCCGTCGCCTCCCTCTGTCTTTTCTACAAATACTTTCACGGTTACTGCTCCGATGAGCTACTTTCGCTAATTCCCAAACTGCATGAATTTAAACGTGTCACTAGGTTGGCATCTAAGTCCCACCCTTTCACAGTCGAAACGGTTAAATGTAGCCATCTCTTCTACTTAAATAGCTTCAGGCACTTCCCGTCTGTGGGACTTCCTTCCTCTTAGTTGCTTCCCTGGATATAATCTTCAAATATTCTAATGCAATGTCAATTGACATTTCCAGATGCCTTGATCTAATTCCCCGTCCTTCTCTTCATCTGTTCCTCTATCACGCTTCTTTAATTTTGCTCCCACTCTCTGTAACCCCTTGGGTACTAGTGGCACTCCCGATATGCTTGGGGTGATAAATAAAATAAATTAAAATAATGAATGAGATTGGTAATACTAATGGGGTGATTAACGTTTCTAAGGCTCAGCATTCATTGCCCGAAAATTCATTGCCCGACCTGCATGAATTTAAACGTGCCCTAGGTCGGCACCTCAGTCCCACTCTCTCACCATAAAAAAGTTTAAATATAGCCGTCTCTTCTACTCCAATAGTTTCATGTCTCGCCTTTCCCGTCTGTTGGACTCCCTTCCCCTTACTTGCTTCCCTGATGGATATAATCTCCAAATATTCTAATGCAATGTCAATCGATATCTCTAGATGCATTGATCTAATTCCCTGTCCTTCTCTTCATCCTTTTCTCTATCACGCCTCTTTACTCTTGCTCCCATTTTCTGTAACCCCATGCGTGATAGTGGCACTCCCATCTTGCTTGGGTTGAAATGATTAAAAAAATAACGCTGAATAAGATTGTTAATCCTAATGTGGAGATTAACGTTTCCAACGCTCAGCATTACTTGTCCGAACAGTAATAAATACTGTCGGTTGAAATCTATAAAATCAACCTTTTAAATGTTTTTTTTTTTTTTTTTTTTTTTCAGGAAATAACCTTCACATGATCAGTGTTATTGCACTTATTAGTATTGACGGCAGTTTCATTTCTAAACCTTTTGTCTAAGTTTGAGCAAAAAGTCAACATCATCTTTACATCATCGTTTCCTATTATGCATGTGTTTTATACAGTGAAGATTTTTGCTTCTTTTGGAATCCATCAAGCGGTGAGGTTTTTGTGCTTCTGTAACGCCAAACGTATGAGATATGAGAGTTGTTTGCACAAATATTAACTCACCCAGACAACGCTCCGTTAATCTTAGTTGCATGCTGGTGATCGGAAATATCGTCAGATCAGGACCGGAGCAAGGGTCTCCCACTACATCTCAATTTTCATAAAGTAGTATTTATATAGAATACAAATTTTATTGTAACCTAATTATGTGCAATAATGGATCATATGCAACATAGGTGAACAATTGAAATAGGAAAATCGAAAATAAACACAACTTATCTAAATACTAACTAGAGACATGTCATAATATTTTATTCTATCTTAAATAAATCAACAATATTTTGTGAAAGTTTATAACAACATTTTTCTTGTTAAAAAGTTGAATAATTTAACACATTCAATATGGACAAAAAATAGTGAACTTTATATAGTGTTATTTTTTAGAAACTTGGCATAAACAAGACAAATTCACGGATTTAGAGAAAAAAAAAGAAGATCCCCAGAATGACGTCAAAATCCGTGAAATTTTCCATCCTTTAATATTCAGTAGAGCTTAGTTTAATTTGTAACTTAAATAACTGTGTAGGGGACCGTGGGTTTACGTGTGATTAAATTAAGAACACGTGCGTTTGTTCCTGCTAGAAGGTCCACTACAAGAACATGGCGGACAGAGAGTTTGAATCCACCATAAAGAAGTGTAAAGAAAACAAACAAAGCCTATATATATATATATATATATATATATATATATATATATATATATATATATATCAATTATAGGTGCAATTATAATTTATAAATTCATGAATCATTCATACAAAAAAACAAATATAGAGGTTAATGATTTAAATGGCGAGAATAGATCTTCGCAAACAATATAAATAAGATACACCAACCCCGAACCTGTATATGAATGATATGATCTCTGTTTATAAATTCCAGTTGCCTAAGGTCTTTTTAATTTTTTACAAGCTTTCGTCTGTTCCTACAGACATCCTCAGGTATGGATTTGGTAATAGATTTGTTCTTTTTTTTAATTCTCGGTAATAAGAGGACAACGAAAATAGAGATGTAATCCGAAAAAATGCTATGAGAAATGTGTTATTGTTTTGGAACGTGCGGTCGCAACGCTGAGTTTGAATTTTAAATTTTAAGGTTGTGCGTTTTTGTACAAAACCTACCAGTACAAAAAAATTCTCTTATTACTATATTTGTACAGGTTCGGGGTTTGTGTATCTCAGTGATATTGTTTGCGAAGATGTATTCCCGCCATTTAAATCATTAATCTCTATATTTGTTTTTTTTTGTATGAATGATTCATGAATATATATATATATATATATATATATATATATATATATATATATATATATATATATATATATACAAGTATATCTATTAAACAACAAAATTTACAATGGACATATGCATTAACATTTGTGTTTGTGTGTGAACGTAAAGAGTTCGTATTTTGGTGAATGTTTTTGCATACGTGTTTGTGTGTTTCAAGGCGTTTTCCCACAAGTGCGTAAAAACCCAGATCTCTGAGAGAGATCGCATTTTTATATGTGCCCGCTGAAATGCAAATTAAAAAGAGAACGAAGCAAGAAATCGCCTAGTATTTATAGTGTCAGGAGAATGTCCCCTAGTGAACAATTTGCGCAATTAAGGAGGAGTTAACTCCGACAAATATATGTATAAAAAATAACATATGTTGATATGTTAATAAGGGTCAAATAGCATTTCTGGATGCATCCAATCAGGAACTACTACGCTCAAGATATAATTGTGAACTATGGCTTCGCATGATCCCAAGTGTGACGTTTCATCTCACTTCCTGTTAGGTTCAGTCATAAATAATTTCCGTCTTCTTAAGGTACAATGGCAGATTATATGTCCAGCATCATTTGCAAAATCTTTTGCTAAATGTCAGGCACCGCTTAACTTTTTGGGTAACATTTCACAGTTAAATTTTATCAAATAAAGTAATGTTAATTTTATCTTTCATTTTTAATATCAGTCGAAATTAGCCATTCCAATTTCCCTATTTTAAAACCTGAATATAATGTATGGAATGATGACCGAATGAACCTTTCCCACAAAAAGCACATGAGATTAAAATGCCCTATGTTTTTTCTACAAATATTTTCAGGTTATGTGTTCTATTGAGCTTTACTCTTTGATACATTAACTTCATGTATTCAATTGTAGTACTAAATTCTAAATTTTACTGTTGAAATTTCCAGATGTAACCGTAAATTCTATTCTGATAACTTCTCTCGCACTTCTCGCCTGTGGAACTCTCTTGCTTTCCTGTTAACTAAAATGTACAAAATTTTAAATGCAACATCAATCGTGATTCATTCCTGCCTGTAAATTGTTCTTTCGCCTTCGTTTCCTTCATTCAATTGTCTATCAACTTCAGCAAACCATTGTGTGTTAGTAGCTTTATTGTCTCCCTCGGAATTAAATGACTAAGAAAATAAAATATTTTCATAGGTTTGTCTTGCCTATACACACGGTGATTAAATGCGTGCAGATGCTAAGAATAATACTTGTGTTTGGTCGTTAAACGTCTATGTTACTTCTATGAAAATGAAAGCGGCTGAAGCTAAAATCAATCAACAGCACTCTTGGGAACTTCAGGTCTAGAACTTAACGTCAATAGTTACTTTGATATAAATTTTGTTTTCTCTTTATTCTTTTTTATTGAAGAACTCAGAAAATATATTCTCTATTGTTTTCTTGAAAAGGAACAAGACAAAATGAAATTCTTTAATTCAAGGAATAGTGTCTTAAACAATAGAAAGTTTTTAAATATTTTCTTTGTTCTTGTGATTTGAAAGAAAAGAGTACAATGCGTTTCGTCACATATTTTGCTGTCTTTCTTGTTTGTATTCAACCAAAGTTCATCTGCAGTGTTTGGAAACTCCATCAATACATCAAGTTCACATGACGGGGTTATGTTTACCTGAATAGTTTTTAAAGCTGTTGCTAATAAAATAAGTTCTCCTGTTGAACAGAGTTTTATCAATATCTAACACAGAAATCATTACGTAGTATATTAAAAAAAAAAAAAGACAGAATCATTTTAACACACACACACACACGCACACACACACATACACACACACATATATATATATATATATATATATATATATAATGAATTGATTTATTTAAAATATGTTTTTTTTTCGCAACAAAGTTCTAAAAGTGTTTCAAAAATGGAAGCTAAAACCAACGAATTTAATTTTGTAATTAAATTAAAGACATTAGTTCCATTTCATCCTCAAGCGAATTTTGGAGAAACCTTTAAAATTACTGGGTTTTAGAAACACAGCTAACCCAGTAATTTTAAAAAACCAGTAATTTTAAAAGTTACTCCAAAATTCGCTTGAGGATGAAATGGAACTAATGTCTTTAATTTAATTACAAAATTAAATTCGTAGCTTTTAGCTTCCATTTCTGAAACATGGTTAGAACTGTGTAGCGAAAAAAAAACATATTTTAAATAAATCCATTTATAATATTAATGCTCTGTAAATTTACATTGAGCACTAGTTTGTAAAAATAAAAATATCTATAAGAACACCGTATTATATATCTTACTGTTTTTTCTTTTTCTTTATATATATATATATATATATATATATATATATATATATATATATATATATATAGTAGCAGGTATAACCCGTTTTCGAGCGGGTGTTTCAATACTGGGAAATTTTACCGTTCATTTGGAGCAGTTTAAGTTTAAACTTAGCCCACCCGAAAATCAATATTGGTAACAACAATTGGCTATAACTGAGGTTCATCTCCTAATGGTGGTGGTTGTGGGGGTGGGGGCTAACAATTTTAATGTGAAGTAGCCCCGAAAAAGTCCCTTTTTTCGTTCTCAGTCTTGCAAGGAAGGAACCTCTTCCATGGATAGTCATAATAATATACGATAATTTTTCTTTATAATATACATATTTTTTAAAATTCTAATAATCTTTTGCGTTAGATTTCAACTCTCTAAATTGATTCTACGATGTTTTTTACAGACATTAAATTGTGCCTTTGATTTTTGCGCAATGTGTAAACAATCAGTTTTTTTTTTAATTTTCACCTTCAAGGTTGCAACAGTTTCCCGCCAATTTGAACTCAAAACCGGCAGTGAAAAATTATCTATCAAACAAAAAAAAAAAAAAAAAATTATCGAAATCGGATGAAAACTGTGGAAACGTATAAACAACATCCGATCACACATACACATATACATGCAAACACACACTCACACACTCACACACACACACACACAAACATTTTGAGAATTATAGATATAGATATAGCTTCTGTCTGTGTGTTTGTTATCAAACTTCTAGGGTTTGGAGATAGACGACCATATTCTGAAACTACATTACCCAAAGTACTTGGATAAATATATTTCATTTCGATCAAAGGGGGTTACAAACCCTCCAATTAAATTCTTTCCCTTCGGTTTAAGTTAAATTTAAACAATGGAATGACTCCTATCCTAAATGTAGAAGGAGAAAACCAGAAGATGGAGGTCACATAGGCAAGATCACTATCAGACAATATGGACGTCAAGTTTAGCAAAAACTCACGAATCAGTTGGTAGCGCCTTACAATACATATTTATTGCGACCGTTCAACTGCTATATCAATGTTGCAATCTACTCATCAATTTATTCAGTAAAGTATTGCATCAAATACATATCAAAGGGGGCAGATCAAGCTGCTTTTGCACACAACCCACTGAAATTATTCCATTTGATTTAAATGAAATTTAAATTTGACAAGTGGATGACTCCTATCGAAAATATAGAAGGAGGAAGTCAGAAGATGGAGGTCACATTGGCAAGATCGTTGAGTAATATTGAAATGCGTCATTTTTCTGCACAAATTAAAACAATGTTTTAAAATCAATCATCATTTTTTTACAAAAGAATGTGTGCCACGGAGCAAGGGGCGGGTAATTGAGGTACTATATATATATATATATATATATATATATATATATATATATATATATATATATTATGTCATTCGGAGACAGACTGTTAAAGAAAACGAGACCACTTTAAGGCTTCATTATAAAAATTTATTTCACGAGAGCCCTTTTAATGGACGCTGGATCATCAGATAACACTTCCAAAAATGCTCAATATATATATATATATATATATATATATATATATATATATGTTGGGCAGCAAACGCACTTTAATACATGTTTTCTTGTCAAAGACGGGCAAAAATGATTGTGTTTACCTTTATAAAAAAATGTTTTTCTGGTGTTCGTACACGTGTTTTTGTTATTGAATTTCAGGATTTAAAAACTTTCACAAAATTTATGTATTCTAGACGCTTTCGGCTAAACTGTTAACTATCTCGAAGGATTATTTTTGATATAATGCGGCAATAAATGATGCATAACTACTACTATATTACTATAAAAGTGTTGAAAGCATTCATATTCTTAATTTCCACATTATGACAGTGTTCATTATTGGTGTTATTAAGTGTTGTTTTCTTGTTTTTTTTTCATAATAGGGCTTATTTTAAAAATGAGAAATCGTTAGCAAATTAGGACATCTGACGTGGAAGTTTTCTATTGTCGCTGTTAAAATCTTATGCTCTTTTAAATATGTTCGTGTTGAGCTGTGGTCAGTGAGCAGAGAATTGTATGAACAATGATCTGTTAATTGTACTAACCTCAATACGTTGGTCGATTTTGTGGGGTTTGGTATTATATAGTTTCTACTATCAAAAGACGAAAAATGTAGTATATTGCACAACCTATGATTAAATTACAGAATGTTTAGCAATTGTCACCATATAGTACGCGCAGTTCACATGACCAAAATACGGAAAATGATAAACGGTAGTAACTAATCACTACGGACAATCTGGAAATCAACAACCCTCTAACTTTATAACAATATCCGGATCTTCAACACCAAGGTCTCAGGTATATCCTTAATATCAGGTGGCCAAAGGTCGTTTCCAGTGACCAACTGTGGGACAGTACCAGACACGCCCCAATCGAGATAGACATCAAGAAAAGGAAATGGGGATGGATTGGCCAGACACTCCGAAAGCCTGTTTCTAGAGTCACCAGGCAGGCCCTAGACTGGAATCCACAAGAGAAGCGAAATGTTGGTCGACCAAAACAGACATGGCCCCAGAAGTGTTGAAGCAGACGTGAAGGCAGCCTGCACGACATGGACCGAGCTGAACAGGATCGCCCGGAACAAGAAGAAGAAGAATGTCCAATTTGGAACGTTAACCTTATGAAACGGAGTGATATTTGATTGTTAACAATGTAAGAGTGTGTTGCACACACATGAACATTACTTCAGGAGATATTAAAGTACATTTAGTGGTTCTTTGCACTTGGGGACACTCAGTAGCCAAAATAGCAAACGGATATAACATGTAACTGGAAGAGTAAACAGTGGCATAATAAAAGCGTTGATATGCCACACGACGTCAAATAAAAGTTTAGGAAAGAAACCCTCAACAACACTGGGAAAAGCTATTGAATTTGAGATATCTATTTTCATTAAACATTGTTTTACTAAAATATTTCTCAAAATTTCAACCGACTGCAATACTGGGTCTTCGGTTAATGAATGCTGTGTTTTCTTATGAGGAAACACTTCATTATCCTGAACATATGAGCTCACATAACAGATATAGTTCAGATATTTTAAAATTCCAGTTAGCATTCTTGTTCACTGATATTTTCTGTAGAAAACCTCTTTGTCTCTTCGATCTTCCCCATAGCTAGCTTTCTTGTTGGCTGCCAACCCAAAATCAATTTAGGATCATATAAGGGAGAGGGGAAAGATTTTTTTTTTAATTTTTAAAAAATTATGTTGTAAAAAATATGTTCGGTATCAATGAAAGATTTTTTAGTACAATATTTATTTGAGAAAATGGCCGCCAATGTTGTTTTTTTTATTTTCTAACCTTAGAAGCCATGGCGCCAACTAGTGGTGACGGCTGCTTTCTTGCGTGTACAACATTCTTTGTTGGAATTTCCAAATGATATACAGTAGAATCCCTCATATCCTGAATCCCTCATATACGGAGTGCCTCATATCCGGAATTTCGCATATCCGGACATGATTTTGATGTGTATATTTGAACTATTTAGGCGATATGTAACTGATATGAAATTTCTGTTTTTTCAGGAAATTTAATTTGGATAATTGCTTGTGTTTATTTCATCCAAATGGCTTATATTGGTGCAAAAGATGATGGGAATAAGAGGAAAACAATGTCGGAATAATTGCAAAAAGTGGAAATTTTAAACAGACTAGACGTTGGTGAAAATTCATTGTAGCGAATGGCTGAGTTTAACATAGGAAAGTCAAAATTGTATGATATAAAATCTTCCAAACTAACTATTCTCTGGCGTTCACATTATCACAATGAACAAGGAAATAAAAACATGATTGTGCTGAAACCTGGACTGAAATTGAAAAAGCTATTGAAAAGGTTGTCAGTTCTATGGAAAGAAAGCCAACATACAGCTATGACAATTGCATAAACACACGTAGATTTAAAAAAGTGTCTTTCGTTTAAAACATTTCAAGAACAAAAGAAAACTGAAAAGCGGAAAAGTTTAGAATGACATTAGAAGAAAACAAATCAGCATGCAACAGCGATTAAAATCTCCTCGTTATATCATTATGTTTTGCGTACCCGGCATACTTAAGTTAATTAATATTCATTAACATAATATTATTTATTTTTCCTTAAAATCTATTCCGTTATATTTAACTCACCATTAGCTTATTTTGTTTACTATAAAACATTGAAAATAAATGATAAACTTGATTTCAGTTGTTTTATTTTAATCTAAATATAACCCCACATTTCCGGACTTTGTAACTAATTCCTCATATCCGGAAGGCCTTCTTAGTCCGGTTGTCAGGGAGTCTACGGTATATAATATATGTTTTGTATAAGAATTAGACGTTACATAGCAAATGAAGAAACCTCATTACGTGGTTTCTATTTATTTCATACTTACAGTGACGTCACCATATATTGATGACAAAATTAATTCTGTAAATATTACGAATATCCTTTTCCTTTCTTCCCTCAAATCCATATTTTTTTTTTTGTTGAGCTTTGTTTTTTTATACCTACTATCAAATGAAGCTATACACATTGCCTTATATATAAATATTTATTGAGTGTCTCCATCAGTTGGTTTGACTTAGTTTGGTTTATTTTGTTTTACGGCATATCAACCTCAGTGGTTTATTTAAAGCCAACGACATTTTTTTTTATTGCTGTTAATATTTTGTTTTATCAAAAATCTGTTTCTTGTAATATTTTTCCTTCAAAATTGTATTGCTATTAATAATTTTTTCAAAAAGTATTGCTGGTAATAGTTAACTATTTGCCCATAGCTGGGACCCTAACAGGTGCTACCACCCCGGGTTAGGGTGGACTTGGGAACACCAACAATTAAGATCAAAACCTCCTGATCAGAGGCCTTGCTGCTGGATGTAGTTTATCGTCTTACCCAGGACGATCTCCATCAGTTGGCACACCAAGTTAAAATGAAAATATAACCGTAAAAATATCTGGAGACAAGGCATAAACTGTAATGCCGTATCAGCAACCAACGTGTTAAAATGTTATGTCGCAATTGTTTTCCCGTCCTTGGTAAGACGATAAACTATATCATCGCCCTGGTTAAGACGATAAAATACGTCCAACAGCAAGGCCTCTGATCAGGAGGTTTTGAGGAGCGTGGAACCACATCTTAATTGCCGGTGTACCCAGGACCATTCTGACCCGTTGTCACCTTTTAGGGTCCCCAACTATGAGCAAATAGTTAACCCCCAACCTGGGGTAAAACACTGTGAATGTATAAAGATAGGATTTAATACCAGCAATACGTTTTTGTAAAAAAATTACCAGTAATACATTTTTCATCAAAAATTTATTACCAGCAATTCTTTTTTGAAAAAAATTTTTTGGGAAAAAAATATTACCAGACATGAATTTTATTAAGAAAAAATATTACCCACAATAAAAAATCTTGTCGGCATTAAATAATCCATTGAGGCTGATATACCGTAAAACAAACCAAACCAAACAAAATTGTTTGTTTCCCGAGATCCTGGGCGGGTGCTTTGAAACACAGTCCCATAACTAAATTAATTGCCTGCTCAGTGAAATACCTATTGCAAGCATTGTTAAACTTTACACGGCCAAATTACTGTTCTTAAAGATTTAATTAAATGGCAAATATTTTTTAGAGTGTGTGTTTAAAGGAATTTGTTAAATTTTGTTCTTACATCAAATTTTCCTGTCAACGGGTCCATATCCAGTAGAGAATAATCGGCGTTTCTGTCGCCATTCTCATCAATGCTTACAGTTCCAGTGATTCCTGAAATTAAAGAGAAAATAATAAATTACAAAAACACTAAAAACATCGTTTTATTTACTTAGTCATTCATCTTCAAACTCAACTCGGAAATAAACCCATATCATCAAATATGTAAAGGTTATCAGGTGATACTCCAACAGCTTTCCATTGACTGATCAAATCAATCCGCACGTATTTCGTGTTTTGTTCACGTCAGTTTGCGCCAAAGAACAAGAAAAGATCTGCTGCAAGCCCCCAAACTAAAGACATAGCGCGAAATGGGGACTCTAAACTTTGTTTCAATATAATTAGCTGTTTAGTCAGGGATTCACTAGCTTGGTCTGGGTGAGTTAGTAGTTAAGACTTGGGGAAAATTCTGTTATGGCTAATTCATAGGTCATCTTTTCCGCACGACTCTTCCTCCGACAAACTCTCTGCCCATTTCAACATTACAACGCGTTACTGGCAAAACAAACGTGCGGGATCGGTACTACCCGAGAAAGAGTGCACCCCCACCCTCCAAGAGGGGATCAGAACTAACTTCTGCAATCCCAATGGTATGTATTAATATACGGCATGCTTTCATAAACTTTTCTGGCGTCATCATCCTCTCTCTCAGAGAAAAAATTTCCACACTCCCACCTGCATAGTAAATATTCAAAAGCATATCGAAATTGTTTAGCAAAAGTTTGTTACTGGTTCGTAAACTAACTTTATAATGTAGTAAAAATGACAACTTGAGAAAACTATTTTCCTGATAAATTGTTTAAAAGAATTTTATTAATTCCAATTGAGATTAGTATTGGCTGCTTGGTCAATGAATGTATAAGAAAACGGTTAATATTACTATTAGAGATGGGGGGCACATATACTACTATAACCTTAGTAATTACTTACCGCCCCATGCTGGCATGATGTATCACACGGTCAGTTTAATGTAGGGAGCCCGACTGTGTGCACCTGGTTGCGCTGGTATCGTTATTAATACAATTATGGAGACATTGTTGCGGGCAGTTTTTCCTCGTGACCGAGCACCTCTCAATAATATTTTTAGTTGGACCCTACCCGAAGACAAAGACACTAATGAGTTTCGCTCTATCAGAAGAGAGAAACAAACATTTTAAAAAGATCAGTTCACTCCAAGGAAGGCGATAATGCCGCTATGATGGGAATGAAAGGGAATTAAAAAAAGGTATCGGAAACTCAATCTTAAACAGGAAACAAGAGATAAACCTCTACAACTTTCAAAAAACTGGGAAGGAGTGTAATCCTCACGATAGGCGAATTAAGAGATAAAACGTATTTGTTTCCGCCTGAAAGCAGATACTATGCTCTGATCTCACCTCAATGGACAGGGAATGGATAAAAGCCAAATTAGAGTTGTACTGGCTCCTCCGAATGTTAACCTTAAAGAAAAATAACCTTGACTTTGATCGCTGTCCTTCTCTTTATCCTTTTCCCAAACACTGCTCTTTACTTTTACTCTCACTGTCTGTAACCCTTTGGGTGTTAGTGGCACTCCCGCCTTGCTTGTGATGATATATATATATATATATATATATATATATATATATATATATATATATATATATATATATATATTATATATATATATATGTATTATAGCAATTGCTGACTATAGAGAATAATAATAATAAAAAAGGAAAACATAAATATTCATTTCGGCTACAATTTATTTCGAGAATATGTATATATGCATCTCTTCAGACCGAAGTCTTTTAGTAAATAGCCCTTACTAAGCCATTTACTAAGAGATTTGGGTTTAAAGAGATGAATATAAGCATATTCTCGAAATAAATTATAACAGAAATATATCTTGTTATGGTTTTCTTCTTATTAGAATGTTCTGTAATCTACATTGAGCTCTCTCTGGATTAAAATCCTCCTTGGAATTATCCCTACTAGTCACAAATTGGTTATATATATATATATATATATATATATATATATATATATATATATATATATGTAATTATCAATTTTCATTACCATATATAGATGATTCGTTCTACCTGCCCGCAGAATCCAAAATATTACGTTATTTGATCAGCAAATTACTGGTTCTTTGAATTCATCAGTTCCCGCTGAAATCAAAATGGCTTCGTTATTTGGTCATCGTAATGAAACGTTGTATCCTCGCCATTATTAATAATGAGAAAATGGTTTATCACTAACAAAATATGACTTTTGAAATTCGGATATTCTAACCTCAACGTGAAGAGAAAAGTTATAAAAAGTTAAGAAAGATATAGGTTGAAGTACCTACTTTTATTTACCCTGTCTATTTAGGATAGGTGCGGTCATGCCCTCTCTACGTCATCCTGTCTCTTGTAGCTCTAAGCAAATTTTGACTCTTCACAATCCTTCTTTTTCACCATCCTGCTATCCAACCAGATAAGCTCTTCTTTTTATACTAAATTTCGCCGGAGAACTGAAAGCCTCCCATTAAAATATTTATAATGAATGAGTAATGTGATATGAATGAAAAAGGGGGCGATATGAAGTGATCATTATGAGGATAAGGAGGATAGATAAAAACTGGCCCTTGACTTGGACAGGGCAAGATTGTTGTATTCAAGGAAGTATGCACGCGGTCGTCTGTTACGCAAATTAGCAGTAATAAAGGAAAAACTGAGTAAAAAATGTCAACTTATATTTGGTATACGGGAAAAATGAATGTGATTTGACTCTATGGAAGTAGTAAATGTCTGAAATTGGAGGAACTAACGAACGAAGGTTATGCGAAATTTTTCTACAGATATGTATGGTCGTTAGGAGCCAGCACGCTTTGGTAACGCTTAGAGAGACTGCTCTGATCAGCAGTCGCTTAAAAGGGTATTTGTAGAACCATTTTGCTCACATTAGGCCACACTATGCACCGTTCTCAGCCATGGACGACAGAGAGTGACAATTATGGTCGTGTTTTCTCTCTCTCTCCTTAAAATGAATCCCATGGAAAAAAAAAACAAGAAAAATTTACATAGTATCGGTAAAGTCGTTCATTCGTGCATGCTTAGAATATTGTTGACACATATGACTTTGTGCCCTTGCTATTTACCTCACGCTTCTTTATAAGATCCAAAGAAAAATCAGTAATATTATCTGTTCTGATCTGCAGGCTCGGCTTCAGTCACTTATCAACCGCCGTAAGGTTGCCTCCCTGTGCTTATCGGTTGCTTTTCTGCAAATACTTTAATGGTAATTGCTTGGATGGGCTTTCATCTATGGTACCTGGACGTTTTGAACTTAAGCGCATCACAAGTCTGGAGTCGATATTTTAATAAATTTACAGACGTGCTGGCTAGATGTAACCGTAAATTCTATTCTAACAGTTTCTTTTCTCGCACTTCTCGCCTGGGAAACACTTTTCCGGCTTTTTCCATTCAACTTTGAGCTTCGAAGATTTAAATGCAATGCCAATTGCTATCTACGGTCCACCTGTGTGATTTTTTCTTCCCGATAATTATTAACGTCCGGTTCCTAATTATTTCCAACCCTGTAACCCCTTGAGTTTTAGTGGCTTTACTACCTTACATGGGCTCATATCGAATAATGTGTATATATATATATATATATATATATATATATATATATATATATATATATATATATGCATGTGTGTGTGTGTGTGTGTATAATATATATATATATATATATATATATATATATAGAGAGAGAGAGAGAGAGAGAGAGACAGACAGACAGACAGACAGACAGACAGACAGACAGACAGAGAAAGGGAGCAGCGATAGACTTCCGGTGTTATGTCTGTGGGGAAAGAAGCAACGGAGATTGCGTAAATTTTGATGTCTCTCAACACTGGAAAGTGAGAATTTGGGCTTTACAGCCCTGATATAGCATCAGTACTCCACTTTTGGACTGATATGGATTTTTGTATTGATAAAGCATTGGAAAACGCGTCCAGGGCATGACGATAAA
Organism: Acanthosepion lycidas; assembly: GCA_963932145.1. Classification (NCBI taxonomy): domain Eukaryota; kingdom Metazoa; phylum Mollusca; class Cephalopoda; order Sepiida; family Sepiidae; genus Acanthosepion; species Acanthosepion lycidas. Next base: position 17,076,123 of record OZ010593.1, on the reverse strand, counting down.
CAACATCCGGCAAAAAGACATCTGATCGGGCGGTTTTCAGCAGCATAGAAAGATCTTTTAATTGCTGTTGTTTCCAGGTGCACCCGGGGTGGTAACAGCTGTTAGGGCCACAGCTATGGATAAATAGTTAATTCCCAAACTGGGGTCAAACACCAAGAAAATATAAAAATAGATTTTTATAGTAAAAATGACAGCAATATATTTTTGAAAAAAAATATTACCAGGAATTTGACTCTAGACGAAAATCCTCTTTACAAAAAGATGAGTCCTGATCTTCTACAAGCTTACCAGAAATGCATTTGACTCTCGACAAAAAGCCTCTTTACAAAAATATGAAACCTGATCTTCCACAAATTGTATTCATACGAACCGATCCTAAACATCATGTCGGCATTAAATAACACATTGACTGGTTTATATGTCGTAAAACAAACGAAACCAAACTCCCTGGAACGATAGAATGATCCTAATCTTTATCCCCTAGCATCTTAGAGAACTTAGCACTTATTGAAAAGAGCGAAGTATGCAGATACAAAATCTATATGAGCAGACCATTAATTGGCTGATTGGGATGTTTTTTACGGTTTATCAACCGTATGCAGGTCACTTGATGCCAGAATATATTTTTATATTGTAAAACATTTTTTGGAGATAATTATTTTTACTGATATAAGTTCTACTAATTAACCCATAGCTGGGGGAGAAGAAGTTGATTTATACATTTCTCCCGGGTTATTTGAGACGGTATGACAAACCTGGCCGGAATTTGAACTAGGCTCTCTGATTTCAAATTCCGAGCCAATATCCATAATTCGCACGCCTAAGTTGACAGCGTCTAATGTTCCCAAACGGTCACCCTTTCTAGGTTCTGATCAGGCTCGACGTTGCGTAATTTCGGTGGTGTTTCAACGTGATATGATTGTAAGCCTCGAACAGACCTGCACGAAGAGCGAAGAGCATATACGGAGAGTAACAATCAGAGTTAAATATGTAATTTCACTCAACATCTTTATAACATCAAGAAATATATAATACTCGCCAGCGGCGTGAAGTAGGTAAACCACTTCTAGTGGTGGACTCCATAGGCTGCATATCTTCCCACTTACAATAGTGTCCAACGTATTTATGAGGATTAGGATATACCCATTTGTATTCATGTTTACGGTATATAATAAAAATAAAACAACAACTGGAAAAAAAGTGTAAAAAATAATAAATAAAGCAGCTATATATCTAAACATAGAGTTTCAAGTATATTTTTGACCTGGGTAATAAAGAATCATTTTATCTATAGCTTTGAAACATAAAAGTATGAAAGTTTAAATATCTGGGAAGCGCTTTAAGAGAGGATCGAAAATGTGACATTGAAATCTGAAGGCGCATGTGCTTATCGAAATTTTCCTTCCAAAAGCGACGCAAAATATTAAAAATCGGGACAATTTCTTTATAAACAAAGAAATATAATGCCGAACTACCATGTCTATGTTTGACAATCTTCTCACAGATGTAACTTAAGTCCACAGAAATATGATTCTACAGAAGCACTCTGAGAATACCGAGGACCAAGTTTTAAGGAAAATGGAAATGAAATCGATGCTTTTATCGAATAGGGACAGCTGAAATTCCAAGGGTCCATAGTGAGAAAAGTGGGCTTAAAAAAATTGAAATTCACAAGGCTAGATCGACAGAGGGAAAGATTAACTTACCTAAACAGCTTTTGTAAATGGATAGCAAACATGGAGGGAGAATAATGATGAAAAGATATTTACTAAGATTTACTAAACATGGGAAATTGTGGAGAGAAATTATCAACCACGTCCTGACCAGAACGACAGAAAAGGAAGGCATGTTCATCTAAAGAAACATGAAATGTTATTTTCCGTGAAGAAAAAAAATAATTTTAGCAGTGAAATTTGTTTCTTTTTTTTTTTTTTCACTCAGTTATTTTTTAACGGTAGTCAATTTTACGAGAACATTTTCAGAGGGGATAGTTTTCTTCCATTAAAAGTTTCCTGTTGATATTTGTCGATATTTTATTCCGGGTCTCATTTGCAGTAAAAGTCTCTACTCCAGAGTTGTAAAATTTTATTGAGTACATAAAATTTTGGGAAGTAAAAAATCTCAAATTTCTCATTGTTGCAGAAAGTAATTTTTAAAATATTGAAAAATAATATATATATATATATATATATATATATATATATATATATATATATATATATTGGTGCAAAAATAATTTCGTTTTCTCACATATGTTACTATGTGAGAAAACGACATTATTTTTGCACCAACCTAATATATATATACATTGATAATATTAGTGGTTAATATACACATACATATATGTACGTATATCTAAAACACACGAATATATAGACATACATACATACACACGCACACACACACACACACACACATATATATATATATATATATATATATATATATATATATATATATATATACATATTGCGGCCTGATGATTGCATGTAGCATGAAACAGCCTGACGCCACTGAGTGTTGACTTCAATTTTCCCTTTTGTATTTGTATTTACATACGCATTATCTCTGGTACTGAGCACTTTATCCCGTTAATATAGCACCCTTTAAAAATATACTTCTTCATATATATATATATATATATATATATATATATATATATATATATATATATATATATATATAGGGAAGAGATAGTTGTAGTTTCAACGAGAGAAAAGTGTGCATATTTAAAAGAAGAGAGAAACTACAAACGTTGTTGCTTGTAATGTGGATTATTCTAAAAAATATATATATCATTTTATTTTCCATAATTTTGCATAATTACGGAAAATGTTTCCATAATTATTAGGGATTATTTTTCCATAATTATGGAAACATAAAACATAATATATTTAAAAAAAAATCCACATTACAACCAAAAAACGATTGCGGTTTCTCTTTTCTTTTTTAATATATATATATATATATATATATATATATATATATATATATATATATATATATATATATATATATAATGATAATAAGATGACGGAGACTTTAATTATCCATTTCATTTATAATTTTTATTTCGTGAACAACGCGATGTTCAACTCAGCACAACGAAATCTCCTCGTCAAATGGAGAAAGTACACTGGACGGACACTTTAGATTGGTTGTTGTGAGGGAAAGTGAGGGAGAAGGGACAGGTAAAGACTGCGCTGAGGGATTAATGCTTAGTTGTAGTCGGTTCAACCAGCCAAGTATTTACTCTATATTTTTGAGATTTTACAACCAGATATTAAATTTTACAACCCCATATTAAAATTTACACTCTGTAGACAACACTGCTGATTTTACTCCTGTCAAGTTCAGGTTGGGCCGAGCAAGGAGGACATAGATGGAAAACTCATTGAGTTGATAAGTCTGTGCATGCAATGCAGTATGTCGTCTAGACATATTTGAGGCATGATCGTATGTCTGGCCACAGAAGTTCGATAATGGAATTTTGTTCTCATAAAGAAAATCCGTAACAGTGTCTCCTTTGACCATGAGAAAAGATGGACGAATCCAGATAGAACTCAATGTGCAAGACAGAGTAAGAATATAATAAAAAACTTATTTTTTATTCCCAGTGTTATTTTTTATGATTTCTTTTTGAATATGTCGGTCTGATGAAATGGATCGTATTTACGATTCCAATGAAATAAATTATGACCATATTATATATATATTAATAATATATTATTTTATTATATATATATATATATATATATATATATATATATATATATATATATATACTATGTATATTACTTTTCAATACATATATATATATATATATATATATATACTATGTATATTACTTTTCAATACATATATATATATATATACTATGTATGTTACTTTTCAATATATATATATATACTATTTATATTACTTTTCAATACATATATATATATATATATATACTATGTATATTACTTTTCAATATATATATATATATATATACTATGTATATTACTTTTCAATACATATATATATATATATATATATATATACTATGTATATTACTTTTCAATACATATATATATATACTATGTATATTACTTTTCAATACATATATATATATATATACTCTGTATATTACATTTCAATATATATATATATATATATATATATATATATACATATATATATATATATATATACTATGTATATTACTTTTGAATACACACACACATATATATATATACTATGTATATTACTTTTCAATACATATATATATATATACTATGTATATTACTTTTCAATACATATATATATATATATATATATACTATGTATATTTCTTTTCAATACATATATATATATATATACTATGTATATTACTTTTCAATACAAATATATATATATATATATATATATATATATATATACAATCTATATTACTTTTCAATATATATATATATATATATATATATGTAGGGTGTAACAGCAAAATTGTTCAAATGGTGTAACAGTGAAATTGTTGAAATGTTAGATTAAATTTTGAACCGTTGCAACTGAGAAATAATTAAAGTTATCTTGCTGGAATTCTCCAAGGTTTTTATTCCGCTATTTGATCCTACTTTGAACAACAAGAATATATTTGCCTCTAAGTTGAAATCATGATAATTATCAGATGTAATAGTGAAACAGCACAATTGTTCAATTGTTAGATTAAAAGTTGAACCATTGAAATTGAGAAATAATTAAAGCTACCTTATTGTAAATCTCAGAGGTTTTTATAATGCATTTGGATTCTACTTTGCGCAATATGAGTGAATGTGTAATTATTCTCTAAGCTTTACAGAAGTATCGTGATAAAATCGATCATAAACGAACATATGTTCACCATTAATTAATCATAGCTAAGGATCGCAAGCTCATGTCGGAGTGAAATAAAGTTATATATATATATATATATATATATATATATATATATATATATATATATATTTAAAATCTTTCATTCTGTCAAATAGGACTGACTATCTATCTTTATGTGTGCGTAACTCATTGTTTATGATTCCTATTTGTTTGCTATTTTTCTTTTTCGCTCTTCCATTTTGTTTCTCACACCTTTTTTATGTATGAATATACCTCTCTTTGAATATTTATTTCCTGGTCTGTTCGCATCTCTGGATGTGTGGATAGGGCAAATGTTAGCGACTTGGAAAAAGAAATCGGCGGACAGAGTTCGCATTCGGACGCGTTTCGCGCATATAAAATCCTATCCCAGCTATGAGTTTAATAGGAGATTTGATTGGTATGCTTGAGTAGCAACTAGTTTAGGAGATTGGAAATTTTCAAATCAAAAGAATCATGAAGAGTAATAGACTGCTTCAGACTGTCTTGGCCTACACACACCGCTGCTACTATGGCTGCAACACAGTGTCTCTGTTTGCATATCTCTCTCTTTGCGCTATCTATCTACGTTTATTTCTCTCGCTCGCTTTATCTATCTATCTATCTATCTATCTATCTATCTATCTATCTATCTATCTATCTATCTTCTTAGTCTTGTCAAACTGACATCTATCTATCTATCTATCTATCTATCTTCTTAGGCTTGTCAAACTGATATCTATCTATCTATCTATCTATCTTTCTTCTTAGGCTTGTCAAACTGACATCTATCTATCTATCTATCTATCTATCTATCTATCTATCTTCTTAGGCTTGTCAAACTGACATCTATCTATCTATCTATCTATCTATCTATCTTCTTAGGCTTGTCAAACCGACATCTATCTATCTATCAGATGTCCATATCTATCTATCTATCTATCTATCTATCTATCTATCTATCTATCTATCTATCTATCTTCTTAGGCTTATCAAACTGACATCTATCTATCTATCTAACTATCTATCTATCTATCTATCTATCTATCTATCTATCTATCTTCTTAGGCTTGTCAAACTGACATTTATCTATCTATCTATCTATCCATCTATCTATCTATCTTCTTAGTCTTGTCAAACTGACATCTATCTATCTATCTATCTATCTATCTATCTATCTTCTTAGGCTTGTCAAACTGATATCTATCTATCTATCTATCTATCTATCTTTCTTCTTAGGCTTGTCAAACTGACATCTATCTATCTATCTATCTATCTATCTATCTATCTATCTATCTATCTTCTTAGGCTTGTCAAACTGACATCTATCTATCTATCTATCTATCTATCTATCTATCTATCTATCTATCTATCTTCTTAGGCTTGTCAAACCGACATCTATCTATCTATCAGATGTCCATATCAATCTATCTATCTATCTATCTATCTATCTATCTATCTATCTATCTATCTATCTATCTTCTTAGGCTTGTCAAACTGACATTTATCTATCTATCTATCTATCTCTCTATCTATCTATCTATCTATCTATCTATCTATCTATCTATATATATATATATATATATATATCCGAAGAAAAGAGAACCTGAAATATCAAGTGTCAAAACTTGCAGCAAAGAATTGGATTCTTATTTAACAGAACGTTTTTGCTGTTATCAACCATCAAAACCCTTTTCTATAACCTTAGAAAACACGCAATATTTAGTGATGTGAGCAAATTTTAAGGGGTATGTTTCACCCCCACCCCCCTTGAAAGGATTGAGAAAAGGACAAAAATGAACGCGATTCAAAAGGTAGAAGATGGCGAGTGACATAGCTTTTAATTTTTTGAAGATTGTAGTTATCAGGAAAGTCAATGCAAGATAAGTCCACAGACGCGAAATGTGAGAAAAGAAACTGCTGGAGTAGAAAATGTGCTTGCTTTTAGCTATTTCAACTTTTAACCGGTTGTAACCTTGAATCTCAATCTATTATCAGGCTTAAATTCATGCAGTAGTGGCATCAATGAAGAAAGCTTGTCAGAGAAAAATGCCATGAAATTATTTGTAGAAAAGATAAGAAGAAGCCACGTCTCGACGGTGGGAGAGGGACTGGAGTCGAGATGTTAAATCATGATCGATTATATTACAGATCCTGCTTTCAAGAACATCGAGATGAATAGCAGGAACAACAGACCAGATATGGCAACAATATTCTATGCACAGACGAATGGTAGATTTGTAAATGTACAAGATGGATTCTGGTGAGAAAGACCTTCTAACACGACACAGTGAACCAAATTTCTTTGCATTAGATGCAGCTACTGGTTCAATATAATCGTTCTCCTTCAGACGTGTGTCCAAGAAGGTGCAACGTGTCGATCTGCAGGAGGTTAATATCAGCCATACTGATGACGGGCAGGGAAGTTTCTCTAGAGTAGTTAAATGAGAGCAGTTTCGTTTTAGAGGCATTAAAATTTCACACGAAACATTTAGAATTCGCTAACCGAACAGTTAATGTTTCTGTCGGTTGAAAATAAAGATATTGTCCAGGTAAACAGACACTTCCAGTCCGCTAACTCTTATATCTCTTTCTCGTACTGATAGAAGTTTCCTTCTAACTCTTTTGTCTATGTTTATAGGGAAATGTAACAGTTTGATTATATCATTATTTTCCCGACCAGCTACATGTGTGGCTCTTTATTTTTGTCGCTAATTTTGAAAAACTTCAAGTGATGTGGTTTTTCTTATGGGGTCTCGTTGGTTATATGTAACGTCAAACCATAGGGTGTGATGAGAACGAAATAAAGAATTATGAAGAGGACGTATGAAATATGCTTGTTGCCGCTTGATTCAAGAAGACGGAAGATGACGATTGACGTTGCATTTAAATTTTTGAAGACTGCAGTTTTCAGGGAAGCAAAGAAACAGAAAATAGTTCCACTGTCGGGATGTGCGAGAAAAGAAACTGTTGGAATAGAAGTGTCGTTTACTTTTAACTATTTCGACTATAAAATGGTGGGACCTAGATGCCAATCTAGTAGCAGGCTTAAATTCATGTAGTTGGGGCATCAGGGTAAAAAAAAAAAAAAAAAGAAACTCGTCAGACCAGTTGCCATGAAAATATTTGTAGAAGTGATAGAAATAAGCCACGTCTCGTCGGTGTGAAAGTGACTGGAGTCGAGATGCCAAATCAGGATCGATTATATAACAGATTCTGCTTTGGATTTTATCAAGAACATCGAGATCAATTCCAGTGACACCAAACGAGATGTCGTAACAGTAATGCACGGACGAATGGTAGATTTACAAATATGGAAAATGGACGAGAAAAACTTTCAGTGACCCAACCTTCCTTGCAGTAGATGCAGCTATTGATTCGATATCGTCGCGCCACTTGAAGTCAGTTGAAAAACTTGAGGCTTAGAAGGCTCAGTGTGTTGCTCTCCAGGAGTCTAGCATCAGCCACGCTGATGGCGCACAGAAAAGGTTCTCTATGCTGGTTAAATGAGAGCAGCTACAAAGGGGAAGAAATTGTGGAGAGCCATCATCGCCAACGTCCTGAAAGAATACCGTACATAGAAGAAATATATTCTGCATATTATCTCTTTGAACTAGCAACACCTTACTCTTCAAATCTTATCCTGAAGGTCCACGTATTTTTTATTATTCTTTACGAAACTTGTTTTTTTTTTTACAAGTCTCTTTGTAAGATTTTAGCCCTGACCATCGCTTCATCGGTGGTAGAGAAAAATGACGTCACAGGTTGAACGGTGGCTAAACACTTGCATCGTGTTTTGCTATTGGTTGTCTTATTTTGAAGAGAGATCAGAAAAGCTGTAATATTCTGATGTCATCGAACGTTTTACTAAAATGTCCGCGCCTTTTCATTGTTTTTTGTGCATGAGTTTTGAATAAAAAAAGAATCGTTTTTTTACCATGAAGCGTGCAGAGTCTCAATGTGGACCGTCAAGGAAGCAATCTGGGAAAAAACTTGCGAAAAAAAGAACTCTACACAGCACATAAAATCATTGAATTTTAACTCAGGAACTCAGACTGAAAAATTGTTTACTAACACAGGGTTGAAAGAGTTAAACCGACTTATCTTTCTAACTCATTATAATATTCTGATATCTATATTCAACTTTTTACACAATCTCCACTTCTGTCTTCTTTTCACTTAATAACTATACAATATCTTATTTCTGTTTTGAGATTTATATCTTGATAATGAATCATGGCTATATTTATATAACTGAAGTTAAAAACAAATAACTGCCTATATTTCTAAAATGAGGTATTATGTTACTGGACCCAACTAACGCTTTTTTCTACTACCATGTTCCATTGTTTTTCTTTATACTGGACGTTTTTGAACATTCTCAAGGACACATGGCACAGTGAATAAATTTATTAGTGAGATCCAATGACAGGACACACAGAATGTGAGTTCAATACCTGGTTAAGGCAGTGGAGAACTTTCAGAGGGGAATTAACAGGAGATAACTGATAACTGGCATCCATTAGACATGACACATGGAACTAGAACAATCTACCCCAGTAAACGAAATAAAGGGTTCAGTTCGACATTCCAACCATCTGAAGAAGGCCGAAGCGTACAACGGCCGGAACGTTGTGATAAATATGTCGACAAAGATGAGGACAATAGTCCGAATAATGTAAATAGTGTAAAAATAAATAGCAATAACTGCTCTGTTGTATATATTTCTTTAGTATATAACGGACAGCCTACGAGTTGCAAAACTAAATCTTTCACCGCTAAAAAAATTACCGTAAATACTTCTAATTTAAACCGTTATTATCATTTGAACCTCATATATTTCGAAGGTAAATATGAACGTATCGTAAACATTGGTTACTTAAAACCAGTTCTTTGTTATTTATATTTATATAGAAACAATATGACACAGTGTAAACGATAAAGATATGTTTGGAGATTTTGTGGAATACTATTCAACATTTCTTTCTTATCAGTTCTGTTTTCGTTTGTTTATATATAAACAAAGCATTTTGAAAAGTTCTCAGCCCGACGTACTTATCAAAATCAGTATTCTGATGATTGGCTATTAAATTACAATTAGATGGGCCTAGAACATTTGGATAAGTTATATATATATATATATATATATATATATATATATATATATATAGGATGGCTAGTCAATCCCAATTGCAGGCGCTCGATCAGGCACATTTCTGTCTGTTAAACACCGACAGAGCCAACCTGTTGTTTATACTGCAACTATGCTGAGCAGACCTTAGTTACAGTTTCTGGGCGAGAGCGTGTTATCTAGCGTGATCATCATTGCGAACAAGGCCAGCACATTAAAATACCCGGCCAGGATGACTTGTGACTTCGTGCTAACACAGCTATCAATGCCACCCCCTAGGGTTCAATCTACGCAATTTCACCCACAAGCCTTGGTTCAACCCGTGAATGGTTTTCAAGCCCTTTCCAATGGTGTCGCAAGGTGACATCGCCCGCTCCAGACCTTAATCATCAGGAAATCTCCTTCCTGACAAATCAACCGTGGTGAGATTCGATATATATATACATACATCCATACATATATATATATATATATATATATATATATATATATATATATATATATATATTCATAGATACATATATTCTGTTTATAAGTTATGGATGTAACTTATTTGGGTAAATACTCTGTTTTAATTAAACAGTATTAATTATATTTACAGGCTTTAATGTTCGAGAAATTTTGTAGAAAATATGCGATCTCTGACAGGAATCGAACCTGTATCCAACAGAGAAACCATCATATAACCTGACGTACTGTTAACCGGAAAATCAAACCTAATCCACAATAATGAACAGTGGATAAAAATCCGGATGAAGATGTTAACATATCTATGGGATCATTGGATTCTGTATAGTCCTCTGATTTAGTAGGATTATTCATTTTGTACAACCTTACTGCATATGAGGAAATTAATTTAAATAATATAGGGCTTTACAGAGACGATGTTCTATTGATAATAAATAATTCTACTGGAAGTAAAATGGATAAGCTAAGAAAATCATGTCTACACAAACTTGTGGATGTTACCAGGTATTCAATTGTGAAAGCAGACTAACAGATATTTTTGATACTTCAATGCTCCGAAGAAAATTTGAATTTCGGCATTAAATGACCCATAAAGTGTTGTTATGCCGATTAAAAAATCAATCAACCATATTTATATAACTAGCTGAACTTTCAACTAATTATTGTGGAATTTAACTTCTTCGGTATTAAATGCATTTTTTGGCTTTATTTAAATCAATTATAAAACAAGACAAAGGCTGTAAAAGAATCCTTTTTAGATGTAACACTTCATTTGGAATAAACAACTTGAATTATACGTTCTGTCACAGTCTATCAGACACAATTAAGCTTTGCTTATTTACGTCCATCTATCCTATAGAGACGTTTTCAGTGTTTAAGATGAATGATGTTGATAGACATTTTAAACACCCTAAGAGAAGTTGAACTGAGGTCAAGAGAATGACTTGGCCAGCTAATGAAGTCCATTTCTAAAACCATTGATGTTCTTTGTACCGGATGTTTTAGAACATTCTTTATTATATAGTTCAGCATATTTATAAGACCAGCTTACCTTTCAACTTATCAAGTTTGAATTTAGCTGATTTGGGCCAATATTGTGAGTTTTTATACACTTTTTAGATAATATACATGCATTGTTTTCAACAAATTGTAGCATTGTTTTGGAATTGTAGCATTGTTTCAGAATATTTTTTGCATGAGGAAGCATATAAACTGTATAAATATTTTAATATCTGGCACGTTTAAGCTGAGTACTGATGAAGGCAATCGGTGTTTTTCAAAGTGATACAAAAGCTACCCAAACCATTACTCTTTCATCACATTTAAAATGGTGATGGAACACCTGAACTTCTTTGGGCAATTCATGCCGTTAGGATGAAAGTCCATTGGGACTATGTAATTTTTTTTCTTCTAACCACACGATAAACTCACATTCTTCTATCTACGTCTAGATAAGTCAAGATGGACTGTGCGGAGAGACCTGAGGAGAACGCTCAATCTAAGATTTTCAAAACTCAGGAAAACTTCATGTTTTACAAAACACCAAGGCAAAAACAATTTACTAAAGAAAAAAATTAACCTGATATGGAAAGAAGAATGGATGTATATAGTCCGTAGAATTGGTTCTCACAATATCAGTAGCTGATTCTGATGGCTTCATTAGAAATTCAGAAAATCTTCTACAGTGATCGGTAAAAAAATTCTGTTACAGATAGCAGCTGAGCGACAGACAGGGAACATGATATGACAGGAAAGTGAATTTCCAAGCAAGGGTATGTCATTTTATAACCCCGGAAAAAATTGTTATTGAAATCAACGAACCGAGATAAAAAAAAATGAATATGACCTCAGTTAGGTGGTGGATAATACTTGTGAGCAGTGGTGACAACGACTAAGTATTATTCGATCTGATCCAAGATGCAGTCGACTGGCCAAAATGTTGTTTATGATGGTCGGAAAACGTGAAAAAATAGTGCAGCTGAAATTTGATCAATAAACGGGTGTTTTCAGTGTAAACAGATGGAATAGATTACATTTTGGAGCTTCTCTGAGTGTGTGTGTTGTTTGTTTGTTTGTGTGTGCGTGTGTGTATGTAACTTGAGGACACATGGCACAGTGGATAAAGGTGTTGGCTGGATCCAGTGACAGGACACGAAGAATGTGTGAGTTCAATACCCGGGTAAGGCGATGGAGAACTTTCACAGGGGAATTAACAGGAGATAACTGATAAATGACATCCATTAAAACATGACAGTTGGAACTAGAACAGTCTATCCCAGTGAATGAAATAAAGGGTTCAGTTCGACATTTCAATCACCTGAAGAAGGCCGGAGAGTACAACGGCCGAAACGCTGTAATAAATATGGCGACAAAGATGAGAACGATAGTCCGTATAATGTAAATAATGTACATAATACCTAATCTCCAAAATATCGACAGACTTTGATAATATATATATATATATATATATAATTGAAAAAGACAGACAAGGTGCTTTTATTTAGTTTTTTATAAAATTTCTCATGAGATCTAATTTTTTTTTTCTTTTCGGATGATAAATTATATAAAAACTGTTCGAATGTTCTTTTTATCCGAGCGCTTTCGGCTATACATTTAGCCATTTTCAAGGATTAAATATTTTAACTGTTAAATAAGAAATAGCTTGTTCTATGTATGTTTTATAAAATGTTTTCATTTTTTCAAAACACGGTCAAGATATTATGTACCTGCTCAAAGTTAATATTATTAAGTGCTGTTTTTTTTTTTGTTTTTATTAATAAGGCTTCCATTATTTTTTAGCCTTTTTTTGCATGTAGAAGATGCTATTATACTAATGTATTCAACAAGTATGTTACGAATACTGTCCGGTAGGTCTCCGTGAATATTTAAATGAGATTTAATTGAGCTATGGTCAAAAAGGTGTATAGTGAATCTGCGTATCAAACATGTTGTAGTGTGGCCTATATAATTATATATGAAATGTGCATGAAAGAAGGATTGCTGCCTAAATACACAAATATATATATATAATCAAAAATATTCATTATATATATATATATATATATATATATATATATATATATATATATATGTGTGTGTGTGTGTGTGCTTTGTGTGTGAGTGAGTTTTATATAACAAACGAAATATATATATATATGTGTGTGTGTGTGTTTTAGAACGCATTTGAGTTGAATATTTCCCTTGCATTGGGAACGCTTGTTTACAAAACGTCGTAAGTTAATATCTGTTCTAATTATTTCGATGAGTTGGGTAACCAACGAAATTTAAGTCGCACACCACACGTAGGTATATGTATATTTATTAATATATATTTCTTAGCTCTGTCTAACGATATCGACCCATGACTCATGACTAAATTTGGTAATTATTTATTTGCTTACCTGTGCATGCCCACCAGAACGCGCGCATATTGCTGGTAATATCTAGTTACTTGATTTTTTGGCTTTTGTTTATTCCATGCATCTTAATGTGACTCAGTAACCTTCTTGGAATTTTTAACCGAATTCATTATTTAATCCACGAGGATAGATTGTTCTTAATCCATCTTCACTGCTTTGGGGATTATTTCGTATCAGTTAATTCTCTCTCTTCTATTTACTCCATTGTGTCACTTGTCCGTTTAATTCACTGTACTAGAACAAAGACTTTTCTAGAACAACCCGAACAAGGATTAGACTGCAAGGAATCTAAGTCTGCTTAATCCAACGCGTTAATCCGGCATCAATGAATCCGAAGGATTTTATGTAGTCTTAGCTCTGTTTTTGTTTCTAAATTTTACTGTATAATGTCCGGTGTTTGCGATTAACGTGGGCGCGTGGCCAACGCGGTAGATTATTAACATTCCGACCATGAAATATGGGTTCGAATCTTGGCATGGTTAGCGTTTCACTGAGTAATTTCTTGACAATATCGGTTTAGGGAGATGGTGAGAACGGGCTAATAATAGTGTGAAGAATTTGACTACTTAAAAAAAAAAAAGCAAACTACTTACCTGGGTGGTCGTTAACTAAAAGTGGTTACGTTTTTACTAACATTTTATAGTTACAGGGATCACGTGACTTTATTACCGCGATCCGAAGTAGTTATAGGGGAAGTGTGTTTTTTTTCCTTTTTATTTATTTTTTTTTTGTCTTGTAAAAAATAGCATAGCATGATGAAAAAGGCCGCAAACTCAATAAAAACAAAGTTTTGTCATCAAAATGTGTATATTATTATTAAGAGGAAAGACCAAATAAGTACCATTTATTTTAAATCAGATTAATTTAACTTTAAATTTTTTAATTTTTCCTCACATAACGTGGCACAAATGTATAATTTACTTTTGAAAGTTTTATAAAACCGATGAAATTGTTTGTTTACAAAGTTCTTAAAATTAAGAAAATGGCTGCATTTAAATTTTTTCAAAAATTCGAGTAATTATTTGAAATTCCAATCTATATAATTTCTATCTGAAATACATCAGAATATTTTACTTACCGGAAATAATAAATTTAATGATTTAGCTTTCAATTAAAATTAAAATGAAATCTTCAAGAATGCTTTTTCCTTTTAAAACTTATATTATCGAAAATCCAGTGTAGGTGCTTATTTTTATATTTACTTAATGCAATTTATTAAAGGGTCAAGTTACGTCGCGGAAAGAAATCTTATTTTGCAACTTAAGGTAAGTGCTTTTGCTTCTTTACTTCGGCCTTAAGTTAAGATTTTCTGAACAATGTACGACTTGTAGATTCTGATGATATGTGTGCTAGATGACGGTTGGCCCTAAAATATGAAAAAGTTAAGATCGTAGTGGTCGAGAAAGCATCGTTCCAAGAGTCTGTTCCACAAATCTGCGGCTCTCGGAAAGCTGTCCAAATAAAACTTTGGCAATGTTTAATGTTTGTGCCCGCAAAAAAAAAAGGAAAAAAAAGGGGGTGTATCAAAAGGAATGTAATTCCATGACACCAGTGTTAATGTGTTGACTTATAACTCCTTCGGTAATGTTTATTTACATGATTATAAACATATGTAAACCAAGTACAATGCGATATTTCTTATACAGCTCTTATAAAAAAATATTATTTACCATTTTATGAAGAAATATATTTGAAAAGAAATCTTTTCGTTCAAAAATTTATGAGAATTACAAAATTATCAAAATATGTAAACCAACTACAATGAAAAGTGATTTTTATTCAATCTAATAAATAAATAGTGTTTAATATCATTTTTGTTGTCAATACTCACGAATATAGTAAATAGAATATTTACATTGTTCGGACTAACATCCTGATCATTTTTTATATATTTATCACAACGTTTCGGCCGTTGTACGCTCCGGCTTTCTTCAGATGGTTGGAATGTCGAACTGAACTCTTTATTTTGCTCACTGGGGAAGACTGTTCTAGTTCCACGTGCTATGTCTAATGGATGTCAATTATCAGTTATCTCCTGTTAATCTCCCGCTCCAAGTTCTCCACCGCCTTAACCAAGTATTGAACTCACACTCTTTGGGTCCTGTCACTAGATCTAAGTAACGCATTAAGAAGGCCGGGACGTACAACGGCCGAAACTTTGTGATAAATATGGCAACAAAATGAGGACGATAGACAGAACAATGTAAATAGTGTACATAATACCTCATCTCAGAAATATAGACAGATACATAAAAGTAGAATATAATAAAGAAAGAATAAAGAAAATGTTTAAATCCACTTTAAAATGTTTCGGGTTTATAACAGAACAAATCATCGCTTTTTAAAACAATAACGATCGCCGAGGGAGTCAAAAGTGTATACATTAATAACGGTGTCAAGGGAATAATTGTCCGTTTGACAGACGTTTTTTTTTCTTGCTTTCTATGAGTGCAGGATGTGACGACGAAAGTTAAACATTGCCAAAACGTCCTTCTTACCAATGATTTTTTTTTCCGTTTTAGTTTTATATTTACTTACTGCAAGTTATTAAACGGTCACGTTACTTCACATGGTGGAAAGGAATCTTATTTTACAACTTAAGTTAAATGCTTTTGCTTCTTTACCTCGGCCTGAACGGTCTCTAGATTTTGTGGGGTTGAGTGATAATAGCGCTTGCAAACCACGTGTAGGCCGAAAATCTATGAGCTTATTAAAACTCTACTTTGCTCTACTAATATTTGTAGAGAATTTGACTGATAAGGCGGGAGAAAAGCAATGTACTTACTTGGGTTGTTGAATGTTACTAACTAAAAAGGTTACATTTTATTAACTTTTTATAGTTACATGAGTCACGTGACTTTATTACCACGTGATGCCTCAAGTAGTTATAAGGGAAGTGTTTTTTTTTTCTTTTTATATTTATTTAATGCTAATTATTAAATGGTCACGTCACGTCGCGTAAAGGAATCTAATTTCAATACTTAAGGTAAATGTTTTTGCTTCTTTAACTCGGCCCGACCCGCCTCTAGATTTTTGGGGGTTGAGAGTTTCTCGACAATATTGACATTTTCAATTTCGGTGTTGTATTTTCCTTCCTAGGAGGCACGGTCGAGTAATGGGTAGCGGCTCGGAATGAGGAATCGGAGAGCCGAGTTCGAATTCCAGTCGACTACATTACATTCACTTGGGAAAGGTATGAATCCTCTCCCCTCCCACCACCACAACTTTGGGTAAATGGCAAAACAGACCAGGTTCTATAACTTTGTCCGGTAACCGGTCTATCGCAGAAAGAAATGACAACCTACAGCCGAAAAAAAAAATCTGCCTCGTCAGTCATGTATCTTTCGATACATGAATGACGAAAGTCATGCCTCGTAAGTCATGTATGGAAAAATGCATGACTGTATCGAAAGATACATGACTGACAGTTATGCACCATGCGTATACCACGCAAGGCGCAAAACTGAATGATTTTCCCTCCTCTGTTAAAACATTTCCCAGATATTTAAGCTTTTGTAGTTACTTCATATTGTGGAGAATTTGACTATTCAGGTGGGAGAGGCAATGTACTTACGTGGGTCGTTGTTTCATACGAACTAAAAGTCGCTACGTTTTTACTAACGTTTTATAGTTACATGGGTCACGTGACTTTATTACCACGTGATACCTCAAGTAGTTATAAGGGAAGTGTTTTTTTTTCTTCCTTTTTATTTTTAGATTTATTTAATGTAGGATATTAGAGGGTCACGTCAGGTCGCGGAAAAGAAATCTTATTTGGCAACGTAAGGTTAGTGCTTTTGCTTCTTTTCCACGGCCTGAACGGACTCTAGATTTATGGGGGTTGAGAGTTCCTCGACAATACCGCTTGCTAACCACGTGTAGACCGAAGATCTATGAACTTATTAAAACTCTACTCTACTCTGACTGATAAGGCGGAAGAAAAGCAATGTACTTACTTGGGTTGTTTATTCTTACTAGCTAAAAAGGGTTACATTTTACTAACTTTTTATAGTTACATGGGTCACGTGACTTTATTATCACGTGATCCCCGATGTAGTTATAAGGGAAGTGTTTTTTTTTTTCTCTTTTCATTTTTATATTTATTTAATGTAAGATATTAGAGGGTCACGTCAGGTCGCGGAAAGGAATCTTATTTGGCAACTTAAGTTAAGTGTTTTCGCTTCTTTACCTCGGCCCGAGCCGCGTCTAGATTTTTGGGGCGTTGGAATTTATTCGACAATAACTCTTGTAAACGTTACCACGTGTAGACCGAAGATCCATGAGATAATTAAAACAGTTCGAAAGCCGTTGAGTATTATTCTAGCACGAAACCGCAAGTCATGGCGGCCGAGAGTTTGAACGTATTAGGTTGGTGCAAAAATAATGTCGTTTTCTCACATAGTAACATATGTGAGAAAACGACATTATTTTTGCACCAACCTAATACTTCAACTAGTAATCATCACAGATTTGTGCGCGCTCTACTTCCACGCGCTGTAACTGAAGACCGCTCTTACAGTTGGCGTACAAACAACAGGCTCACTCTGTGGGCGTCGAAGAAACACAAATATGCCTGAATAGCCGTTCTTTAACTGGGTCTTGCTAGCCACCCACCGTCGCAAACGAATATACACGGAAACGAGCAACCAGTAAATTATTGATTAACGGGGAAATGTTGGCTTACGTCCAATGGCAAAGATAAGGTTAAATATTTGCTTTGTAAATTAGATGCGTTTTTGACAAGTTTACATAATATATATATATATATATATATATATATATATATATATATATATATATATATATATATAATTCATAGTAAATCAATATGAACGTACTGAGATGTATACTGAACACACACACACGCATATCTATATACTGAAATCTCGAAATGTTGATTGATCGATCGTAATAGGAAATCGATCGAATGTAGGAAGATGTGTAAATGGCTTTTCAATAATAAACCGAAATACCTTGTAACGCGAAATCAGAAATACTTTTCTGATCAATCTTTTCCGATAAGACTGAAAAGCTGACAAGAGTCTCTTTCAATGATTCTTCTAGTCGGATAACTTCTGATGCCTTGAAAATCAGCATCTAGTCCTCCTGGGCTTGGAGAATGACTCCTGATTAATGAAGAAATTTCAAATATAATTTATATCTATCCGTGTTGGAAGTAATTCCCGCAATGGCGACTAGAAAAATATTTGTGTCGCGTTATAACATAGGCATCAATATTTGTAACCGAGCAAAAGTTATTTTCATTGTTAAAATTAAACTACTGCATTGGCATTTGTTTTGGTGAAGAATTCTGCTATGTTCTATAATTCGGACTTTGTATGGTTAAGTTGCGTATTAGACTTTGTTGAATGTTGATCTGACCACAAATCAATGCATTAAAAATGGAAGATGTTAAGTTTACTGCTATGAATAATCCTGAATGGTCTCCCCTTGTTTTTCTACTCTTCTCCTTTAGAGAGCTCTTTCAGTTGAACAGAGCTTTCTTAAAGCCTACACCTGCGTACTTTTGTCATTACAGTTGCACTTTCGCAATATTATTTTCTATAAATTTCAGAAAGGAGGGAATGTCGGGAAAAACACAAACAAAAAAAAAAAACACAAACATTCAGAATTCTTATTTAGCATGTGCTTTAGATCTTTTCGTCAGGGTGATTTTAATTCAAAGATCAATCACGCTCCGTGCGACCTTCCTACGTCGATGAAAAAGACAATCTACTTGCTATTGTGAAGAATAAACCGAATACATCGACGAGAGGGATTGCTA
Organism: Acanthosepion lycidas; assembly: GCA_963932145.1. Taxonomy (NCBI): domain Eukaryota; kingdom Metazoa; phylum Mollusca; class Cephalopoda; order Sepiida; family Sepiidae; genus Acanthosepion; species Acanthosepion lycidas. The sequence goes on along the minus strand of OZ010593.1, from coordinate 17,056,448 downwards.
AGCATTTGAAAATCTATGCCTCAAATGCCTCTCGCCATTTTAAGAGACTTAGATTCAAGAAAAACGACCAATTTTGCAAAATCGAAAAGGTGTCATTTTTACCCAAGACAACGCAAGACCGCATGTTGCAAAGCAGACTTAGCAGAAGCGTGAAGAGTTCGAATCGGAAATTCCTGTCCCCGTTTCTCTCCTGACTTCACTACTTTGATTTTCATTTGTTCCAGCTTCTACAGAACAATTTAAATGAAAAAAAGAAGACTCTGTACAGTCAGTCAAAAACTAGCTCCATATCTTCCAATAATAAACATGATGCTTCTCCTAAAATGGCATAGACAAGCAGAGAACAACGAGAGACAGTTTTTAAACACAATGTAGACTTGACTAACATGTTTTTTGGATATATAAAATATTGTTTTTAATTTTCTAATTGAGCACGAACTTTTGCAATGATCGTATATTTAGCGCCAAAAGATGTTCATTTAGTTTTTACCGACATTAATCTTTATAGAGAAAATACGTTTTCTTTAAACTGAGGAAAGTGGAGAGCTTTAGGCCGTTGAGCCAGTAAAGATGTCTTAGCAAAATTAGGCACAATAGCCCTTCTAAAGAAAGAAACATTTATCACTAGGATATTTTGAAACGTCTGTCTGATATTTATTTACTTCGTACACGAAACGCAGAAAAGAAAGTGTAATTTCTATGGAGTTACTAATGTTTTTAATAATCCGATAATATTTCTTATGTTTACACGTATAGATCAAACAGATAAACAAAGTAAGGCCCCAATTTAAAATTGTCGACAGATATGAGGGTAAAATGTAAAACTTATATCAGAAGAATATAATTTATATGGCAAAAATCTCAATGAATATAAAGCTTAGACGTAAATATCTCAGTGAAGATAAGACTTAGTTGCGAAAAATTTGTAATGAATATAAAAGTTGTAAGATGAAAGTATTAATGCACATGTGATTTAAAAGATAAAATCCTTTTATAGGCTCATACGAGAAATATCTTGAAGAAATATAAAACTTATAGGGTAAGATTTCAATCGAAAATAAACCTTTTAAGAGTCAAATCTCATGGTTAGAAGACAAAGTCTTTATGTATATAAGTTGTAAAGGACCTGAATATTAATGAATATAAAGCATAAATCTCATCTCATGGCTAATGCTCAACTCCACGAGAGTATCTCTCTGTGCCTTCTTGGTTTCAAGAGCTTCATCTAGCGCGAGGAAATTTGGTTCCCTGGATCGCGCCAGAAGATTTTTCTCGACTTTAATCCTTCAATTCTACAAATCAACCATTCGTCCTTGAATTGAATACTGTTGCCAGGTCTGACGCACCCGCTGTTCACCTCGAGTTGCTCGACAAAATCAAGAGACGGATATGCAATGTGATAGGTCCAGACCTGGCATCTGGACTCCAGTCATTTTCTCTCAGACCTGATGTGGTGAAGCCACATCAGCTCTGAGAGAAAGTGACTATCTTTTCTACAAATATGTTCATGGCATCTGCTCTGACGAGCTACTTTCCCTGGTACCCAAACCGTATGAATTTAAGCGTGCTACTAGGCTGCCATCTCGGTCCCACCCTTTCACTGGGGAAACAGTTAAATGTAACCACTTCTACTCCAATATCTTCACCTCTCGCACTTCCGGACAGTCGAACTCCGTTCCTTCTACTTGCTTCCTTGATAGTTATAAGCTTGAAATATTCAAGGGTAATAATCGACATTTTTTGATACCTGGATCCTGATCCCCATCCTTCTCTATATCCTTTCACTCCTCTTTTAATCTCGATCTAATTCTCTGTAACCTGTTGCGTGCTAGTGGCACTGTCGACTTGCTTGAAATTAAATTTCCGGTGTCTGATTTTTAATTTTAATTTAGGTCAGCGAGTCGGTAGCCAATAATGCATCGAAAGATAATTCCTATTTATCTGTACATCACGCATTTAAAACGTTATTTAACTCCTCTCTTTAAAACTTATCTGTGTTAAATTTTAATCCCCACCTTCACCTTTAGGCCCTCCTGTTCTTCTTTCTTCTGTTACCCCTCTCTCTAGAGCTTTTATTTCCTTCTCACACTTGTTGTCTCCCACTTCCACACATACACTCTCACTACAATTTCATTTTTTATACCCGGAGTTATATTTTCCGATTTCTTTTTTTAACTTGTAGGTCTGATGAATTAGATCGTGATTACGATTCCAATGTAATAAATTATAACCATGGAATATTAGTGTTTGAGCTTTTGATATTATATATATATATATATATATATATATATATATATATATATATATATATATATATGTATATATATATATGAAAATATATAGAAAATAGGAAAGAACTGGTTAGGTAAATAATCCAAAGTTCTTTAGTATTTTTGTTATTATTTTAAAAAAATAGTGCTCGATACAAAAGTAGAGCATAAATTAAAACTCTTATGTAGCGTGTTGGAATAATATTTTTAAATAAATAATTATATATATATATATATATATATATATATATATATATATATATATATATATATATATATATATGAAAATATATAGAAAATAGGAAAGAACTGGTTAGGTAAATAATCCAAAGTTCTTTAGTATTTTTGTTATTATTTTAAAAAAATAGTGCTCGATACAAAAGTAGAGCATAAATTAAAACTCTTATGTAGCGTGTTGGAATAATATTTTTAAATAAATAATTATATATATATATATATATATATATATATATATATATATATATATATATATATATATATATATATATATATGAATCCTAAAAGCTATAGGGCAAATATATAGTAAATGAACTGCTAGGTTTGATGGGTCATGTTTAGGAGTGAGTCTTGTAGCCGTTGTCGTTCGAAGACCCACTGACAGAGCAACTGGATATGTGAGACCTACTTTCTAAGTTTTAGACAAGGGCGAGAAGTCCAGGATATATTATAGTTTATTACATCTTGAGATATAATCTATTCAGGTATTTCACCTGATTATTATAATCATAAAACGATTCATCTCCCACTACTTTTAAGATATTGAAGTATTTCCGATTATTCGGAAAGATAATCCATGCATCTTCTTTCGTTTCGATTTATTACCGTGTCTTTATTTTTGTCGATAAACGAATAATGTAAATATTTATCATCGAATATGTAAATGGTAAATAAGAATAGATGGAAGCAAAAATCAATAACACGGAAAATAAAAGACAATTTAAAAAAAAATGTGCTGGCATTTTGTGCAGCATTTAAGAGCTTGGGAGGCTTAGTGGAGTAATGAATAACGGCTCGGATTGAGGAATCGGAGAGCCGAGTTCGAATCCATTACATTCACTTTCGTGCAAATAACCTATAATAATAACCTATAAGCTATGGGTAAGTAGCAAGATAGACCGGGTTCTATAGCCTCGGATGGCAACTGGTCTACAGCAGAAAGAAATGGCAACATACTGAGGGTAAAATCTGCCTCGTCAGTCACGTATCGAAAAATACATGATCGCCTAAGTGTGTATCACGCATGGCACTTATAATGTTTAAGGGCTTCGTAGCGAAATCCAAATATGTTCAGAGATACAATGTCTTATCTATAATTTTTGTTCTTTAAACGTAATTGAAACAAACACTACAATTGATATTTTTACACGGCAATCTTCGTTCTTTTTCTCGATTTTTTTTGTATTTCTTCGTGTGTAATATTTTAGGTATTTTATTTTCGTATCTTTAATTGCTGTTTTTCTTTTTCTAAAACCGGAAATGAGATCTCCAAATGAGAAAGAAAAAAAACTAATCTGTAAATTAACTTCAAACCGAAGTTTTTTTAATAAAAATATTTTATTAAAAATAAAAAAAGCTTTGGTCTAAAGAAGTGGATATTTTTATATTCATGAAATAAATTATAACCGAATGGATTTTTAAGGATCAACTGTACTCATAATATTATATTCCTCTGTTACTTACATTGAGCTCTCTTTGGATTAATGTCCTCCTTCCTAATTACCAATTGATATTAGTCATATATATATATATATATATATATATATATATATATATATATATATATATATATATATATATACCCGACTGTAATGAGAACAAAAATAATATCTAAATTCTAACGTTCAAAAGAGGGGTCAATACCGATAGTACAGCAATACTTATTTATTATAATTTTTCATATAGACAAAAACAATTTACACACTACAAAGATGCAACTTAGTTTCTGTGCATTTAATTGCACTTCGACCGGTGAGAACCAAAATGGTTATTGACAATTGTATTTGTAAGCTAGCCGCATGTGAAACGTCACTTCTTTTTTCCCCATATATTTGAGAAAAAAATAATAATACATAAAGGGAAAAGGTGACGTAGTGAATTGGTTCTCACCAGTTGAAGTGCAATTAAATGCTCGGAAACGAAGTTGCATTTTGTATTAAGTATATTGTTTTTGTCTATAAGAAAAATTATAATATATATATATATATATATATATATATATATATATATATATATATATATATATACACGACTGTAATGAGAACAAAAATAATATCTAAATTCTAACGTTCAAAAGAGGGGTCAATACCGATAGTACAGCAATAATTATTTATTATAATTTTTCATATAGACAAAAACAATTTACACACTACAAAGATGCAACTTAGTTTCTGTGCATTTAATTGCACTTCGACCGGTGAGAACCAAAATGGTTATTGACAATTGTATTTGTAAGCTAGCCGCATGTGAAACGTCACTTCTTTTTTCCCCATATATTTGAGAAAAAAATAATAATACATAAAGGGAAAAGGTGACGTAGTGAATTGGTTCTCACCAGTTGAAGTGCAATTAAATGCTCGGAAACGAAGTTGCATTTTGTATTAAGATTATTGTTTTTGTCTATAAGAAAAATTATAATATATATATATATATATATATATATATATATATATATATATATATATTAAGGTAAGTTATATTTATGGGTAAAATACTTAATATCAGGGATGGACCATATGTAAATATAAAAGTAGACGTTGAGGTCAACAACTGCAGGTGAACATCATGATTGTGTTCAACCTTTCATGGTTGAACACAATTGTCAGACCATCGATTGTTATTCTTATTATGAACTGACGAATGTACACCTGTTGCCACCGAGTTTTGACTTCAATGTCCACTTCTAAATATATATATATGTATGTGTGTGTGTGTGAGTGTGTGTGTGCGCTCTCTGAAAAATTAGGAAATATATTTAGTGCGGATGCGTGTTTGTTTATAGTGTACAGGCAGAATGACGTTGCTATTCGCACAGTTATAATATTTTCATAAATGTGTTCTTTGGAATATGTTTTTGGGCTCGAGTCATTTTCCTGGTAAACAACAGATATCAACATTACGATGCACCAAATAATCCCCTTCGTGCTGTGTAGAAGATATACGATCGGACGAAGATACGAATAAATTGCAAAGTCGTAACGAGATTCGTATCAACTATTCTTGAACGTAATTACATTTTACTAATTAATGACACTAAAGAATAACACAAATTTTGTATAATTTCATGAAACATACTTACCCGCATATATATATATATATATATATATATATATATAACGTCAAAGAAATGCTATAACTAAAGTTTCAAATGAATTTTTAAAAAATGACAAATCTTTCTTGAAATTTTAGTTTAAGTTCTAACTAATAGATTAAATTTAATATTACCACTAATTTAAATATTTTGCTGTTTTCAAAGCTAATTTAAATTCTCAGGAAGTAGGGGTTTTTTAATCTCTAAAACTCGTCGATTTTCGCGACTTTTAAGCCAAATATTTGAACAATATACTTCTCTTCATTAAAAGATCTTTCGAAAATAAAATATAATTTTCTGAACCTTTATTTGAGGAATATTAACTGATTTAAAGTATAATTAATCTGATTTTCAACAAATATTACTTTTAGTTTAAAATATAGCAGAAATACATTTTAACACTAAGATAAGAGTTTCATTAAGGTTGCCATGTTGACAGCTTGACTGACAACTGGAAGTTTATCTATTTTTTCTACAACGATATGTCTGTAAAAATTACTTGCAGAATATAACGTGAGCGCTTTTCTTATATGATTTTAACTTCCCAGCAATCTTAAAAAACTACGAAAATATTCTTTTTAATCTAATTGTTTTTAATTGAATTTTGAGTTCTTTGGTTTTAAATTTACTATATTTATCGTTCTTAATGTGTATGAACGTCTATATTTAAAAAGTCGGCACACTTACACACACACACACACATAGATATGAAATATTGAGAATCGGTGAAGTGAATCTTTTTTATTAAGGATGAGTAAATATAGTTTTTACTTAATAAGAATATCACATAACCGGTACAAATTAATACAGACATCTAAAAGATTTTAAACTTTATAATTTATTCTAATCATTTTTTTTTAATTAAAGCAATACTTGTAAAAAAATATTATTTTCGAAAAAAATATTTTTCGTAAAAAGTATTGTCCATAATTATTATTCCTAATAACAGTTACAAGATTTTCTAATTAAATAATGTCTTCTGATGCATTTTTTTTATTTTACGATTCGCATCAGATTTACAGTACCTTCGTGTCCTCTTGTTGATTTTCCAAATTTTCCAAAGACTTCTGCGTATAACTAATTTTGCAAAGATTCAATTCTAGAAATTTCCTAAAATTAAATGTAGTGGTTAACAGACGTAAATATTTTCTCTCAAGATTTTCTGAAAAAAGAAACATTTCTAAACATCATTCACTCGTTTGTGAATAAGTCTTGAAAGTTTCATTAAAATCAGACAATTACTTGATTTTCGCCAGAATTTTCAAATCAATGCATCTGAAAAATCGCCATATAGGAAGAAGAAAAATGTCAGATTAAAATATCCATTAACAATCACTGTATTTAATATTGGGTACGAAAATTAAGTCCCAAGTGGAGATGTGCGTTTTCTTAAATAGTTAGTTGGATGGAACTGTATCAAGATTATCTGCTTTGGGAGACATCCCTGCATCGCTTAGGAATCAGAGCAAAGGCTTTTTTATTCAACATCCTTTTATTGAAAAATGCTATTTTCTATTCGAATATTTCATCAAACATGTCAACGTGTCTAAGAAGAGTTTTATAAAATTTTTCTATAAACGTCTTAGTGTTGTTTTTACAGCCTAAGAAACAATCAAATGCTTTTTTTCAGTTTGTTAACTTTTTGCGTTCGCAGGTGTTACATTTCCGAGAAATTTCTTCTTCGTCACCTCACATTTTCTTTTTAGCAAGCATCGCAACAGTTAAGACACGGGCTTTTACAATGCATCTCCTGCATCCTGCACCGTTACCATTCTTCTCAGTAATCCATTGCCGACAATTTCCATTGCCTATTCTATTATATTAAAAAAAGAAAAAAACTCATACACGCGCATAACAAACGAGATGAGCAAAATTGAATCTTGCTTTTAGATATCAAAGGTGCTTAGAATAAAATTGGACAGTTTAACTGAATCTACTCTCTTCATCACCTCAGTGTCCGTGTATATATATATATATATATATATATATATATATATATATATATATATATATATATATATATATATAATAAAAAGGTATAAACGCTAATATTCCATGGTCATATTTATATTCCATTGGCATCGTAAATACGATCCAATTCATCAGACCTACAAATTCAAAAAGAAAACAGAAAAACAAATCTTTAATTTATTAGACATCTGACATCATTCATATTTCTCCCTCCCACTCACCTCTATAAAACTCCTCTCTGTTAAGTTTTAATCTCCCACCTTCTCTCGTCTGTTAACCCTCTCTTTAGCACTAACATTCGTCCCACACTCTCATACTTACACTCTCTCTAAATTCTATTTTTATTTCCGGAGTTGTTTTTTTCTGTTTTCTTTTTGACAACGTCATTCAGTTTTTGTTTGTATCATTGGCACTTCAGAAACCGAGTGACCGGCATACAAGTCCACGTTTTATGCAGCAGCTAGATTCGCGGGACATTGTCAATACTAATAATTTTTAAACTTTTGATACAACTCTGACACAAATATCTCTATCCAGGGAAACTAACTCGAATTAAGTAGGAGGCACTTTCAAAGCTGAGATTACTCTTCAGCTTGTCTTTATACCTAAACACTGCCGTCCAACAGTCCTTTGTTTGCTGTCAAGCTGACTACACTTGAGAACCTTAGGTATTCTGCTGTTGGTCATCCTTGCAATACGAGCAGGCAAGCAAAGCTGTAAATGCATCAGGAAAGTCTCACTTCTACCAGCCTTGCATTTAGCGAGACGATCAGCACAGGACACACATACAAACAGATACTATATATATATATATATATATATATATATATATATATATATATATATATATATATATATATATATATATAACAAAGTTTTCGTGCGGCACGTTTCGTCCATTACAACTTCATTGGATTAGGTTTGTTTACCATCATCAAAAAACCTAGTCCGATGAAGCCATAAGGAATGAAACGTATCACACGAAAACCTTATACATTTGTCATACATCTTTTCTTCAAAACTGTTCTTGATATATCAACATTAATATATCGATATCCCATATATATATATATATATATATATATATATATATATATATATATATATATATCGGCAAGAACATTTGAGCATGTAGAACTCCCTTTCGTTTTCTTGCTTCCCTGATGACTTCAGTCTTCAATAATTGAAAGGCAATGTCAATCAACATCTTCCATCTTGAACCCTTTTCAGCTTTTATCATTTCCTCAATTCCCCTTATACCCAGTCTTTTCTTTCACCTTCACCCTCTGTAACTCACAGCGTACCAGTAGCATTTCCGACTTGCTTGGGGCAAAATGATATATATATATATATATATATATATATATATATATATATATATATATATATATATATATATATATATATACTTAATTATCAGTATTAAGAGAATGTACTCAAGATATTGTGTAGTTCTGCGTAACGTTCTTATTAGTTTTCAAAAATTAGCTAATTACATGCACACATACGCACACAAATGAGCCCCCCACACACACACATTTATGAAAATCTATAATGTACGCGATAAGGTTAAAGTTACTTAAGACATTGTGGAATTAGAAGAAAACATACAAATGTAAGTTGGAAATAACCTTTATGTTTACCACCTTCGATAATCGGGATTCAAAAATCTTTTTCATTTAACTAGGATTGAACTCTCTCTACAATTCGAAGTGAGCAAATGTGTAGTAACCTCCGGATATAATGTATATTTAATGTATATTTCAAATTCCACTCGTCTAACTTCTCTGTTGAAATGAAGATCTGAGAGAAGTAATAATGATATGTGGCCTTGTGACAGACTAATCAAGCTTATTAAATAAAGAAATTGTCCCAGTGAGACAAGGGGGATAAAAATTAAAAGAAAGAGTGCCACCTAAACGAATAAAATGCAACGGAAATAAAAAAAATAATCACGAAAAAATGGCGCGAGACCAAATTAAAATTGCCGAAGTAAGCGTTGAAAAGAAACAAAAAGGAGAAAAGAAAGAAAGACTTGAGAATTAAACTGTAAAACTTGAAAGGTAAAATAACAAAATTAAATATATGTTTGTCTAAGCTTTCAAAGTAAAACCTAATCGCAGGTCAAAGAATGAATAATGAAACTGAAGCTGACGCGGCATAACCATAATTAAGAATTAATTTCGTCCTCAAGAGTAAGATCAAAAGCTAATTTTATGATTAGTCTTTGATAATTTCCAATATTTTCAGAGTAAATAAAGAGACAATCGAACAATCTCTTGACTTAAAACCTATTTGCTTGCACATCTGTGAATAAAAAGTTTGACGCATTATTGTCTGCTGAAGAATTACACCGTGTAACAAGATTTCGACATTTTTTCTCTTTAGTCAGTAATTGTTATTTGCTAATTGCTTTCGTCTAGAATGCAGACGAAATCACTATTATTCTCTTCAAATTTTTCTTTTTATGAACAGATGTTTTGAAACTAACCTATTTCCCATTAAAATCCAGACAGATTCAGTGCCGAGTCAAGGACAATTTTCTAGAACTTTCTAGAAGTTTCAAGCACTTTCTAAAAGTTTAAAATATTTCTAGAACGCTCTCGCAACATAGATTGCAGTATAATTACAGGGAACGTAATCACAACAGTCCAGTTGACTTCAAACTGTCCAAGTGCAGAAAAGTCGTCTTTGATAAATGCATTCGTCCCAGATGGCATCCATATGTTGTAAGAACACCGGGAAAATGGGTTGCAAGATGTCCCTCAAAGTACATATCTTTGACCCTCATTATGATAATTTCAAGAACATGAGGCACTAGTCAGAGGAGCAAGGCAAGCGCTTCGACTAGGATATACTGAAGATCGAACACTTTTACCAAGAATCGCAAAACTAGAACATAATGGGAGACTATATTCGGGAACTGATTCGTGAAATAATGTACGGTATAAAAGTAAATCGCGAATAACTACTCACTTCTAAATGTTTTTTGTGGTCTCTTTTGTGTAACGTAGAATAAATAAAATTGAACTTTGAATCATATATTGTTTTTGGTGAATTTCCGTATCTATAAACGTTTCATCCCTGATATTGATTTAATGTGATAAAAATATTAATATTTTTTTTGTATTTGGTCAATAAGAATTATTTCTTAATTGTTTATGTGTAAAAAGCAAAAGAACTATTATACCCTTCAAACTTTGCTTTTGTAATCTGGACGCCGATGTTTTGAAACTAAACTATTTTCCATTACTTTCCAGGGAGATTCAGCGTTTTGTTGCTGAAAGAGAATTTTCTAGAAGTTTCAAGATCTTTCGATAATTTTTTTTAAAGTTTCAAGAATTTCTAGAACCTTCTGGTTAACAACGACTGTATGATGAATACCTGATGGGAGTCTATATTCGGAAGCTGATTCGTGAAAGTAAATTACAGTATAAGCGTAAATCGTGAAAAACTATTCACTTCTAAATTTGTTGTGGTCTCTCTTGTGTAATCCTAGAATAAATAAATGCTACTTTTAAATCATATGTCATTTTGTTACTACTGAGCTATCATATGTCATTTTGCAAACAATCGCCCTTTTTATAATGAGAATTAGTAAGAGAAATATTATTCTGGTCACAAAAGCAAAGTTTGAAGGAAATATTAACCATATGTCATACTTTCTATGCCTAAGCAAATATGAAATAACTGTTGCTACCCAAGGACAAAAGTCTTGTCACACAAAGTTATAATTTGGGATATTCATCGACAAACTCGTTAGCCGTGTTAGCGATGTTAAAAGTATTTTTTATGTTGAAATATTGAATCAAATTCTCCTTTAAAAAACTTTTATTTTCGGATTAAGCGTTCGTATTCAGTCGCGGAAGCTGTTCCGTTATAAGCTACTATTTAGCGCCTTCAAGTAAATGCAACGTTTAACGAGCCAATTCCATTCGAACCTCCACTCGAAGAACTAATAGCGTTTTTTTATATGAATTTTACCCTCAACCAGTAGTCGGGTAATAATAGGCTTCGAACGCTTCCCACGACCCAGTGTTCACCTAGATCGGATTGAAAGCAGTCAATCTATGGCAAATTGCCATCGTAACCTACCTTGCAGTGTAAATCACATTGACATAATCTTATGATTCGCGGATCAATTAATGTTGGCGTTTAATATCTATAAAGAAGCCACAGTTTTTAATTGACTGAAAGAAACTTGAATCAAAAAGCATTCAACCTGAAAAATGAAAGTTCATTTTATTGGCCAAAAATAGCCTAAGCTTCTTAATGTGGTTTCGATTGTTTTCAACTCAAGTTTAATGAATCTGAGAAAATAAATGTAAACATATGAATTCGGAAATTATATCATCTCACGATCGTGAAAAAGAGAGAGGAAATACCGCCGGTGAATAGCAAAGAAGAGGGGATATTATATAAAACTATTAGAAATGAATCCAAGTAAGCAAAAATGAATGGTTCAACGCGAAGTGTGTGAGGAATCATCAGTAGAGAGTTACAGTAAGAATGGATAAAAAGATAAATAAAATAAAAAGACAAAATGCATAAAATTGAAACGGACCATGATAAAGAAAAAGAAAAAATGATGGAAGAGAAAAAACATAAAAAAAGAATGAAGGACTCAGAGTATTCAAATCTGCGTTTAAATAAGCACTGATCAAGATGAAAAGAATAAACCAGCAGGATTAGATGGAATTGTAATGGAGATGCTGACAGCTCCAGGCGGTTTCGGGATCATTAAGGTTAGATTTGATAAACGAAATATATGACAGCGGCGATATCCCAGAAGGGCTCACTAGATAATTCGTATAAAAATCCCAAATAAAACTCTCTACAGCCAAATGCTATCTCAATCAGATTCGATTACTATCATTATTCTAAAAACGATATCCCGTAGCAGAATTAGATCGGAAATCAGGAAGATGCGGGTGGCATTGTGCTATATAGGAATAAAGTGTCGCTGCCGATACTTGAGTTTGAACATAGATCGCCATTTCCTTATTGAATTAAGTATATCAGGTGATCATAAAGGAAATACAAAAATAGAAATTAGCTTGGTGTCTAATTGATCGGCATTTCTAGTCTATCCTCTATTACTAACGGATCATTATTTTTATTCTATACGGATCACTATTCTCTATACTATTTCACTATTCGGATCGCACTAAGGTTTACTGTTCGAGCGACTATTTTCCAGCAAGTACTATATGTTGAACAAATGAACAGAGGCTCAACGAGACAATTCACCTGAAAAGAGCTGACCGGGGATACAGGTTGATAATTCAACATGACAATGCTCCTCTCCCCTCCACCACGTCGCGAACATAATCAAATGTTATTAAAGACCTCGTTTCGGAATAGTCACCCACCATATTCTTTTGCCTCTTCAGACTACCAACGTTTGCGGTTGTCTTCTGAGAGTTTCGAGGTGTTTTGTTCAACAACGATGTGGAGCTTATAATGTAGCTTGTCGGTCAAAACCTAGGGATTTCTATTGTCAAGACATTGAACAGTTAGTTGATTTTTGGCAATAGGCCATAAACAATGCACGGGAATACGTTGTTATATGATTCAGCAGAATTAATAATAAATAATAATTATTTAAATAAATGACAAAAAGCGAACGAAAGCAACGAACAAATGAAGCAAAACCATGAATAACTGTCTATAAAAGAAACCTTTTATTTTTTTTTAGAAAGCTCGAAATGCTCTCGATTTTTCACTGATCCTTTGAGTAAAGTCACTGTAAATATTCAAATAATAATAATTGATGAGCCTTCTCTTAACACTTCCGCTGCTAACTACTGAAATCTTCGTTTTTCTACGTCCTGGGTATGACGGTAAACTACATCCGCGTCCTGGGTATGACGATAAACTACATCCACGTCCTGGGTACGGCGATAAACTGCATACAATAGCAAGGTCTCAGATAATGTTTTCAGAAAAATAATGTTGCCAGCTCTAAGTTTTTGAAACGATAATGTTGCCAGCTCTGTTTTTGAAACAATAATGTTGCCAGCTCTAAGTTTTTGAAACGATAATGTTGCCAGCTCTGTTTTTGAAACAATAATGTTGCCAGCTCTAAATTTTTTTGTAAGAGTAATGTTGCCAGCTATACGTTGTTTTGGAGAAAGGAATAATGTTGCCAGCTATGTTTTTTTTTTTTTTTGAAACAATGTTGCCAGCTATACATTTTTTATTCCATACAAAATAGGCATTTAAAATTCATATAAACTGGATTTGGCATTAAATAACCCACAGTGGTTGATATGCCATAAAACCCAAACAAACAAACAAACAAATCTTCGTTTTTCTTATCCTGCTCCAGCTGGCTAAGTACGGAAACCTACGTTTTTTTTGCATACCGCTGATATGAGTGTCCCGTTGCGCCATCTATCGTTAAAAACGGGAAATTCTAACTGTTCTCTCATGCAAATTATTAGTCAGCCTCGATTTTTCTCTACGTCATAGTAGTTTCGTATCTAATTTGAAAATATTCCTGACGAAAATGCGGCTAGCATGCGGATGCTCCCAGCGCCTGTGTCCGTATGTCCAAGGGCACCTAAAATTGATCCTGCCAATCGCCTGGTTGGTGGAAAGAAAGCTCATGACTTGGTAGAAATGCCACCAATCAATAAGAAAAGGTACCCTTCGAAGCCCTGAAGAGTCTGCAAAAAAAGCTGGAAAACGCTCAGAAACAAGGTACTTCTGCAAAAAGTGTGAAGTCCCACTCCACAAAGGACAATGCTTCAAAAGATATCATTACTGATCTGGTATGTCACTCTCGGGTATATCCATGAAAATGGAATGCTTTAAAACACACTAGTGCCAGTTTTCTGTGTAATAAAATGTGTAGCTTTTAAGCTAGGGTTGGTTAGAAAATATCCAATAATAAACAAGCCGTTATCAAAGTTTAGTTGGCAAGTGAGAGTAACCTTGAAGTCAATTCTTCTGTCGTCCTTGTCTAACAGTCTAACTCTCTGCCTTCGGGTGGAAAGGAACCCGGACGAGGCTCCGCTGAAGGGCAGAGTCTCGTTCGGGGTGGTTGACTGCCCCATAACCCGTTTATGCGGGTTCAAAGAAGGAATATTTTTGGCCGAGCCTACGGGCTCGGAGATCTAATGTTAAACCCGGCCTTGTGCCAAGTGTAAAACTCGTGGATGGGGGTAGCTAAATATCACTTCTTCTGTCGTTCTTCTCTGAGTTCTGTTTCACCCTTGCACTTAGGAATATCCAGAAGAGTTGCAAAACCAGATAGCAAGTCAGTTTCACGTCATTCGCAACGAGAAAATAGCGCTTGGATATAGCCATTTGTCTTTCATTAACGTATACATGCGTGTGCTTTTCAAACTTCAATATATTTTGACCTATCGCATTCCATAGATCCTCCACAATATATTGTATTAGCATTTGATTTATATACGAGGTACATCGAATGGATCACATTTTTGCACATAGATAAAATCTGAATCGTTTTCAATCTTGGCTGCAATAGACTGATTTAGTTTTTATCGCACCGTAATCAATAGAAATACTTTGTCTTGGATCATTGTAAGAATGCCCCGGGTATTATTACAGAAAGCCTGTGTTTGGAAATAATCAATGAAGTTGACACTGCCAAAATCATGGAAATTCCGTTTAGAAAATAGTGGTTAGGAACGGATTTTGCACCATTGTCCTTTAGTGAAAACGCCAGAAGGGATATTGTTGGGTACTTTTCGTATGAAATGCATTCAATATTAGCGGGCTTCGAATGGCAGATTTTCAAGTATCTTGTATCCAATGTTATTGAACGATAAGAGAGTTGACATAGAGAAATGTTTACCAAGCTTATGTTTGTTTATCACATGTTGAGTACACAGTGAGGATCGACATTAGTAAACAGCTATATTATTGCTATAGGATGAACCAACATACGCAAGATTTTGAGGGTCATGCTTCTGCAAAATGTTAGGGAATACTAGAAAATTAGAATAGCCTGTTTCAAGAAGAAGAAGAAGAAAGAAGAGTAGGAGGAGGAGGAGGAGGAGGAGGAGGAAGAGGATTAGAAGAAGGAGGAGGAGGAGGAAGAAGAAGAGAATGGGGAGAAGAAAAAGATGAAGAAGAAGGGAAAAGTAGAAGGTGAAGAAAGAGAAAGAAAATGAGTAGAAAAGAAGTAAGAAGTGAATGAGAAGAAGAAGAAGATGATGATGAAGAAGAAGAAGAATATTATGATGATGATGATGATGATGATGATGATGATGATGATGATGATGAGGAGGAGGAGGAGGAGGAGGAGGATGAAGCAAAAGATTAGAAAAATATGAAGAAGTTAAGAAAGAGGAGGAGGAGGAGAAAAAAGGTAGATGTGAATAAAGTGAAGAAGAAGAAGAAGAGGATGAGGAGGCAAAGGAAGCGAAAATGAAGGTGGAAGAGGAGGAGAGGAGGGAGATACTATTCATGAGGAGGAGGAGGAAGAAAAGAAGAAAAGGTAGAAGAAGAAGACGAAGAAGAAGAGGGGGAGGGGGAGGAGGAGAAAAAGAATAAGACGTTGGAAGAGGAGGAGGAAGGAGATACTATAAGGTTGGTGCAAAAATAATGACGTAATAATGTCGTTTTTTGACGTATTTTTAACGTCAAAAAACGACATTACTACGTCATTATTTTTGCACCAACCTAATATTAACGTGTGAGGCGGAAGAAGAAAGAAAGAAAGAAAGAAAGCAAAATTTGGAACCGTTCAGCTAATAATAACATTACAAAGTCAGCGCTAAAGTAAAACTTGAAGGACCATGTAAAATAAATAAATAAATAAATAAATAAATAAATACTAAAGCAAAGAAAACAATGAAAGAAGTAAAAATGCAGTTGGTTGATAAAGATAGAATTCCACTGTGTTATTGAAAGAGCTTAGATGACGATGGAAAGAAAAAAAAAAGAAAAAAGAAAACCAAAAGTGAAAAATCAAGAAGCGAAAAATCATGAAATGGAGCGGTTGAACAATGTGTACTAAAAT